>JARHVA010008753.1:0-220000 GCA_037957365.1 Torreya grandis
ATTAAAATTCAATTTTGTGGATTTTTTTTAAGAATTCATATGTCCAACTTTATGAATCATCGCTAAGAGTTCAAAGTACTTTCAAGTTGCTTAGGAGAGCTATAGTGACTAGTTTGTAGAGATGAACTCCTAAATCACATCAAATGACACAAATCTCTCTTGAAACCTCTTCGATTTTATTTATGAATCTAATGAGTTTATTCACATGTACTTGATTTGTACATATGACTGTATAGATTTATAGAAATGCTTTATTTTACATGTTTTTTATGTTTTACATGGATTTTGGAGAGTGATCACTTGAAAATCATTATAAGAGGTCACTTGATACTTATTTTATCTCCTAAAAACCAAAACCTTTCTAAATAACCCCTTTAAGTGATTAAATAAACTCTATTTTGTAAGGCAGTCCAAACATGCTTGTGAAGGGCTTATTTTTTACCATTTCATAGTTTGGCTATAAGAACAATATTATAGAAGCCCAAACATGAAATGGAGTTTGGTATTGATGTGGGTAAATTTAATTAAAAACTTCCCATATTTTTCACAAGTGAGGGAGGATTTTTGAGCCAAAATACACTTTTTAGGCTTAGAGGCTTGATTATGCCTAATTCACAAAATAGAGGCAAAAAACATAGACTTACACTAAGCTTAAACTCATGAAATTTGGTATTTAAATATAAGAGGATAAATGGTCATATAATATTCCTTTTTTTTATCATCATCATCCATAAAAGTCCCACACAAATATATATATCTGAAAAAAGGTTATAAGGAAAGAGGCTTAATTGGGGATTTTGGTAGACAGACCTATTGGGGATAGTTTGAGGCCTCAAAATGGATTTTTAAGGTATTATATGAGTCAAATTGGCCATAAATTATGTTTTGTAAATATAGAGAAGATAAAACCAAGTTTTGACACTTGTGTGCAGAATAGGCCTAAGGAGATCAAGAGCCTTCTAAACATCTTTCAAGAGAAGGAGATGATGTGTTAAAGAGAACCTATTGGGATAAGTTGAGAGGTGTCAAGAGTGGATACAAAATGTAGGAGAAATTTATTTAATCACAAATAAGGCCACTTTTCCTTTAATATGTCAAGAAGAAATAGAGTTTTAAGAAGTTAGTCAAAGTGCCAAGCATGCATTTCAACCTCCCACACAATTTCAAGAGATAGAGCATTTGAAGAGGAGATACACATGGATTTAGAGGTTTTTTATGACAATTCCCTAACTCTTATCTAATTTTTAACTCACATGACACTTTTATACCTTATCTCTTTTTCATACTTCTCTTCTCTCACACTTGTACTATATTTTGAGCCACTTTACCTTGGAAATGTATCCTCCACTTGGCTGTGGAAAACCCTACTAATTTATTCTAACTTTGATAAATAAAACAAATAATGTTTACCTCATTCTATGGATAAATGTAGTGATAAATCTCTAAATGGTTGATCTTATTACTTTTAAATATATATCACCTTATTTGTGTCCTATTTATCTTGCCTCATGTCATTATTTCTCTATTTCAAGTGGTTGTTGGTGTCATCAGGGGTCTCTTGTTGGTTTTGAAGTGGAATTGTTATTACATCCTAGCCTTACATTTCCTTACCATTATATAAATAATTAATGAAATAGGTTCATTTTAGGATGTGTGTATATTCATGTTATCTTTTAGGTCTAAACATATTGTGCCATGTGTGGTAGTGGTCAAAAAAGTTTGGTGCATCACTATTGTAGTTAGGTCTATTTTAGTTATTTATTACCCTTTTCAACACAAACAAGTAATAAAGTAGTGAAAGTGAGCCTAAGTTATTTTTTTATCAAGGAGATATATCTAGGTTTACCCCTATTATAGGCAACCCATAAGTCTAGGGGTAACCCCATGTTTAACCAAATTTGGAGAGGTTTGAACCACCTTCTCTTAGGGTGCCAAATTTGTTAATTAAATTTTTGGCATGCCTAGTGGGACTTAAGGTCCAAAAGAGTGGAATTTTTTGTATGTGTTATTCTACCTTTTAGCTTTTAAGAAGCTTTCAAGCAAATACCAATGACAACTCCAAATGTAATCAACTATTTATAAGCATCCCAAGTACTTATTATAAAATAATTTGCTAAAAATCTTGTGTTTCATTTGACTAATAAATTTTATATGGATGGATATGATGAGATTTCAAACTATAAACCTCCCTACCAACACTTTCATCATCCATACTATGTTCTTCAATAGCCATATCAAGGTTATTATCAACCCTATGAGCCATGGCAACCCTATGGTTAGCCTATTCCTTATCCAAAAGATAATGATGTTATTGATAATCTTTATGAAGAAGCCTATGAAGAAGGATGCCATGAAGAAGAATATGTGATTGATACTCTCAAAAGAAGAAGTCCAAGATCTTAAGAGGTAGCTTCTTAGAGGTAGTCTTCTTCAAGCTATATATATCCCTCCTCAAGAGTATTTTTGTGTTCCATATCAGTTTTGTTATGATCCTTATGAAATCATTCACTATCCACAAGAGGATTTTCAAAGAGAGCCAATCCAATCCTCAAAAGAGCTTATTAGTTTCAAAGTTCCAACTTGGAACCAAGTAGTGAAGTCTTAGGAAAATAAAGATGATGAAATTAAGGACCAAGAAGTTGATGTCAAGAAAGAAAACCTTGTGTTTGTTTCAACCCCATTTCATTTTCCTCAAGAACCTATAGCTTATCCATATTGGAGGTCTATCTAAGAATATTTTAAACATAAAAAAGAGGACTTAGTTGATAAGGTGTAAGATAAAGTTACATTTGTTAAAGAGCCTCAATAAGGATATGATAATGATGAGTTTGTTGATGAAGAGAAAGGAACACTTATAAAAATTTTGAACATGCTTTCCCTTTAATAATTCCTTCAAGAATATCCCATTTCCAAACCCCCAAATTGAAGGAGTATTCCTTCCATACCCATTCCCATTCATAAAACATCCATCACAACTCATATTCCCTCTCTAACCTGTCAACTTGTTCACCACCCTCCCACCCCATCCCTTCTTGAAGGATAACCCATCCTATCAGAGATAAGCAAACAAGATCATGTTAATTTTTTAGTTGATCAAGAAGATGATTCAAGTGTCTATGATGAAGAGTTCACTATAAGGACTCCCCTTAGTGAAGACAAGCATAATTCAACCTTCTTGATTGAATAAATAGAAAATCTATATGATGTTGTAGCTTTTTACAAGAAGGACATCACATAAACTGAGTTGGTTGATATTCATGAGAATGTTCAAGAGTTTTAATATGAAAATATAATATAATATGGAGTTGTTGCTACTTCCATGGAACAAGAGGACTTATGGAAAATATTTAATGGGATATGTGGAAACTTTGATTGCTTCAAAAATCCTACACTTCATATTGTCCAAGTTGAGTATGTTGTTAAATATGTTATGTTTCTTGAAGGAAAACATGATCATATTCAAAACACATAGATAGAGGCTACCCATATAAGTCAAAAAGTGATCATGATGAAGACAAACACAAACATTAAAAAAGTTCATGAGAAAGATATTAAAGTGCAAGAAGAGTTCACCTTCATAGGTGACGTGTTTGTAGCTATCATCATTAAATTTTAAGACATGCTAAAAATATTGGTAGGCATGAAGGAGTTAAGGACATTAAAATCAAATATCAAAAGGTAACTTATTTCATGAACTCCTTCATCTTATAGAGCAAAGAATGGTACAAGTTTACCTTTTGATCCAAAAGGAGAAAATTTGTTTTAGATTAGTATTATCATTCAAAATGTGCACCCATGGATGATCGGCAACATGGGGGAGTTTTACAGTGGGGCACAAAGAACGGAGGTCCTATGTAGGGTGTGGGAGGATTTAACATTGGGCACAAAAGTATTATCTATTATATGCACATGCAAGCATAATTTTTCTCATTACAATAATGGAAACATCCCCAAGGCATGGGACCCTTGCACTCCCTAGGATAAGTCTCTAATTTAGGTTGTATTCCTTATATTCTAAGTGTACCTCATTTAAAATTAGCACATGGACCTAAAGAGCAAAAAGTTAACTTGCCACAAGTCTAAACCTAAAAAATTTGAGGAAAAGGGAGGGAGAAGGTAAGAGATGCTAAAAATAAAAAAGGTTATGCACACAAAATAGAGTGATCATTCATACTACCATAAGCACACTACAAATGCTTACGAATAATATTTTTCTACATGGATTATACCAAGGAAACTCCAAATGCATAATTTTTTCACATAGAGGTGTAGGAACATAGTAAAACACTAATAAGGATGAAAAATGGTCCATTGGTAGTGTCAACATAGACCTGAGTATACATAGGATACGACCTATAAGTGAGTTTCAAATTTAATGAGGAGGTGAAGGGAATGGATGATAGAGAGAGGGGTGAACATTACCCATATTCAAAGATCAACAAATTCAAATAACACATAGATTATCAGAAGAATAGAAGGAGGTGAACTTAATTCTCAATAAATTGTAACACTTAGCCAATATAAGTGCTCATATGTGAGGCTAATAAAAATATGTTGACCCTTATACAATATAAAGACTAGGATTTTATAGATCAAGCTAATTTTATAATAAATACATCACTTGAGTTATGGGTAGAGCATTTAATCCATTTTCAACACCATGATCATACTTTCTAAAGTCTATCTAATGATTGGACTTAGGATAGTGGTAGGATCACTTTTAGATGCACATGAATTAGAGAATGGAGGATTTCCCTATTGGTGTCAAAGGAGGGAATGTACTCAAGTCTTGATGTCAAGTAGTTGTTTTTGTATTAAATTATTCTAACAATAGCTTGAGCTTTACTTAACCACCTCTAATGACCATCTTTATGTTTGGCTACCACTTGGTAAGTGGCATTTCTTGATTGATCTTGGGTGTGGCATTGAAGTAATGCCATGCATCACTTTGGTAAGATCTTGGTGGTGTCTATTTTGGTTTCTAGGTAAGAGGAGCACAAATGTGACATGTGGAGGGATTTTATTCTTGCATTCTGACTACTTGGTGGGTTCCCTTTTCTTTCTACACTAGATAATGGTGCTACTTGGACTTGCAGTAGAAAGGGACCATCCTTAGATGACATCATTTCACCATGTGGAGAGATAGCACTTCCATTGGGCACTTGGGAACCTGTGTGTTTGTTTAAGTGCAAGGTTACCACTTGGTAGTGATAAATGAGTCTGCACCCTATGAGATAGAGGGGTGCTGATGTAGAAATATAAATGAAGGCATGGAGTTGCATTGTATATGTGAAGAAAGATTTTGGATAGAAGTGTGCATGAATACTAAATGAATCAGGTGTACCTTTGATAGTTTGTATATGTTTCTATGCATTCGTTTTACTTAACCATTTTATAACCTGGGAACATGCATCCTTGAACTCATGTTCCCCTTAATCTATGCCTCGTTCTTGGATTTGGGAATATATGAGAAGTGTCTATATGTTTTCTAATTGAAATTATAAGGAATTCATAGGTGCACTAATCTTATGTAGGGTGTTGGGAGGCCTTACCCTGGCTAAGGGGTGACTTAGAAAGTCAAGACTTATGGTGACCTTTATGGGCCACTTGCCTATTAAGTGGGAACCTAATAGTCTTTGAGTAATCCATTAGGCACAAAGTTTTTGGGACTTATAAATCCTCCACTCTCAAATTCACTATTTGTATGCACTTAGATTTTGAGTGAGCTAGGGTTCACCTTGTAAAATAGAAAACTATGTCAAGGTATTTAGAGGAAATAAATTAAGCTAAGAATAAATATGCACAAGCACTTGGAGTAATTAGAACTAATATAAAAGAAGGGTGTGTAAGGAACACCTTTGGAAATAAAAGTAACTACTATACTTATTTTAATTGTTTACAAAGAGATAATGGAGATAGTGATTGAGATGAATCCTATTTACTAGGATATGTAACTCTTATCCATTCATTCTAGAAATCTAGAAGGTGTTAGAAGGATTGCAATTGGTGATGGTATATGGACCACTCCATATTGCATCAAACTTAGTGCGTCTCCTAGATTTTTCTTTATCTACATCTTATTTGAGCACTAAGTCTCCCTCCTAGAAACTTCTTCCACTAGACCTTTTGTCAAAGACCCTCTTGGTATATGCCTATTAAAGTTCCATAGTGAATGTGTCTCATGCTTTATTTTTTTTGAGCTCTATCATTCTTACTTCAAGGGGACCAGTCTCAAGCATCTCAAACTGATGTGCAAGTTCTAATGAAGGAAAATGAATGGAATTTGGTAATATGGCTTACCTTCCATATACCAACATGAAAGGTGACTTTCCCAACACTCTTTTGGGCATTATCCAATCAGCCCAAAGAGTATTTTTGAGATTAATATGCCAAGCTCACTAGATATCTTCTAGATTTCTCCTTATGATACAAATAAGATTCTTATTCATGGAATCAACTAGACTATTACCCTAGGTGTAATATTGTGATGATACACTCAAGTAGATGTGTTATATGGCCCACTCATTGATCTTGGTTCCAAGGAAAGATATCACATTGTTGGAGATAATGGTGGATGAAACACCAAATATTGTTATAATACCTTTGTAGAAGCTCAAGATGGATGTCTCATTAGCCTATTTGAGTACAACCACATCTATCCACATTTTGATATTATCAGTAGATGTAATGATCCACCTGTGCCCATCACTTGATAGTGGGTTAATCATTCCTATGAAATCTATGGACCACTACACAAAAGGTTGATTAGCTTGAATCAGTTACAATGGGAAAGTTGTAAGCCTTTCTTTACCTATGAAGAAGGCACAATTATTGTAATTTTTCACATATGCATGTACATATTTGAAAAAAGTTAGCTAATAATATCCAACCTACATGATCTTCACAATAATTATATTAGGTGATTAATGGCCACATCTAAGGCCATTATGGAATTTTTGAAGAATTCTAATTGTTAGCTTTGCTTAAACACACCTCAGGAGGACCCCATTGAGATCCTTCAAAAAAATTGCATCGCCTATGAGTATATAGGGGATGGATTGTAGTGTGAAGTTCTTACACTTAGATTTGTCAAGGATAAGGGCATATATGTCATGATAAAGGAAGGTTCTCATATCCTACACACAATTGGTCATAGCTTCTTCATTTACGCACTTTTCCACATGTAATACTATGACCGTGCCATCCTCTAGCTTCACTACTTCTACTAACTACTCATATAGCCCATTTCATTAGACCAACCTAGTGACATGGATGTATATGTCATATTACATCACCTTGGTGATTTATCTAGCTTACTTATTTATAATGTCCTTGTTGAGTAGGAACTCTTTGACACTCATGTGTGTGACCATGAGCTAGATCTTATTATTAGTGAGCATATGCTTAAATTTATTTATCACTCTCAAAACTACAAGTGTGTAATTATCCATGAAACTATAGTTAAAATTTTAATCCTTTATCACATAGCTAAATAAGTTAATTTGTTTCTCTAGTTTATCCTTGTTCTCTTTCTTTATTATGGTTGAGATATCTTCAATTCCACTAAATGCATAAAAGATGAAGTCCTTATTATAATTTGGGTTGATTAAGGTGGGAGATCATATGATGGAATGATTAATGGCCTCAAAATTATCCTTAAATTCATACATATAATGGAATGCACCATTCTTATTCAACATCACATTGTGGGGCTTGACCATGATAGTAAAATTAGGCACAAACCTTCTCACAACATTGATTATCCCTACGAAACTTTGGAGACTCCTCTTGTATCTTGGAAGGGAAAGAGATGAGATATCCTTGAATCATTTTAGATAAATTTCAATTCCCTTTTTATAAGTAAGGTTCTTCATTAGGGTTCCTTCATGAACTATTAAGATGCACTTTCTTGTGTTTAGAGATATTCCAAATTTTTGACATTTCTAGAAGACCTTCTCCAGGTGACCCAAATGATCTTCTAAAAACTTAGTGAAAATGGTTATTTTATCAAGGTAGACCAATTTTACCTTTTTTATGAGCTCCTTGAAATACATATCTATATATATTTATAAATTTGTGCCCACATTTGTCAAACTAAATGTCATGCATTGGTATGCAAATGTTCCCCACTTAGTGGTGAACATAGTTTTGTATCGATCACAATCTTGCACCCAAATCTATTTATATCTTGAGTAACCATCCATAAATGTAAATCTCTCCATTATTATGACCATTTTCAAGATTTTTCCATAGGTGGGAGAGGATAATGGTCTTTAAGGGAGGCCTTATTTAGGTCCCTAAAGTCCACATAGAGGTGTATCTCCCCATTCTTTTTTCACACTAGTACTAAGTTGGTGACCCATGAGGAGTACTTGATTTGAATTATTATACTATTATTAATGATTTTGGAGAGCCAATTTCACATATGTGGCTATATATTTATATTACTAGGTCTCTAGTTTTGGTGTATGAGCTATACGCTAGAGACTAGCTCAAATCTATGTAGCAAAATAGCTATATCGAAGCCTCTTGAATGTTTATAGCTCTATGCAAATATTTTTCCAATACTATTGATAAGTTAAAAAAATAATTCAATTTATAGCGTGGAGAAAACCTTACCAACTATAAGCACTTTTCTTTCTAAAATAACTACAAGCATAGAGATAAATTCTTTGGCTATCATACTGTACCCTTCTCTTTTGAATTGGTCATCAAAATTGAAGATATTTTTTAGGGTGACTATCCCCTTTGTTAGTTTATTTCATTTCAATTGTATGAATTGATATTCATATTGGGTTTGCAACTATATCTGGTTCATAGTGTAAAACTCTACATTTTCTTATAAGAAGTTAATGATTTTCTCATAAATTTTGAACACTTGCCAGTTCTCCATGTTATTAAGAACCATTGGTCTAACCAAAAGCTTGACAAGTTGTTTAGACTCTTTCATAAGGTCATATGGGATGTCATATTTCACACCTATAATCATAAGCCTATCTACATCAACATTTTTTATGCTTGGTATGGAAATGATATTGAATGCATTGAAACTATCAATAATATCCCATACTCTATGTTTATAGGCTTTCATCAGGTCATTCTTAGTGATACTCTAAACTATAACTTGGTTGACCACCAACTCATTATCACCTAGTGCTTAAAACACCTTGATTTCATTATTTTATATAAGATGAAAGCTTTAAATTAGTGCTTCATACTTGGTAGTGTTATTCATGCAAGTGAACTATAGCCTAAAGGCATGGAATTTTTTTTGGGGGGGAGACCAACATGACACTAAATCATGCACTATTCCTACTTTAGGAACCATAAAAGTAAAATTACCACACTCCTTCAGGACTCTAGTATGATTTTAATAATTTAGGTAGCATCGTTTATTCTTCCATGATGCAATATGTACCTAATCCTATCTTTGCATTGTCATATGGATCACACTCAAAAAATTTGTGTGCACATTTATCTAGCAAATAATCTGGGGTTTCCTCGAATGGTGTTATGGCCTCATGGAGAATTGAATCCTCCTCTTTTTCAAACATCACACAATTTTTCTAAATTAGACTAGGAGTGTATGGCTTGACAAGGCTTTTGAAGATAGGCTCTACCCTGATGGTCACTTTTGTCCCATATCTAGTTCTTTACAACATATCTGACTAATCCGAAGACTTATATCTACACATCTTTGCCATGAAGTATCTAGAGAGGTAGATAGTAAGACAGGGAGGTAGTACAGTAACCTCTATGTAATAGAGAGGCCTAGGCATGGATTTAAAATAATATTTAGGTCTTTTGTTATACATATAGCCTTTATTATCATGCCATTGATCTAGACTACTCCTTTTTAAATAGGGGTGTATGTAATTCCAAGTGTGTCTATGATTTTTTCTAGTATTAATGAGCTACTTATGCTAGAGTCAATCATGTAATTATGCACCTAATGCCATCCAATGACTAAGGATACATAAAATGAGGGTAAATTACTACTAACATTAAACACTTACACTTACTCTTTTGGTTGGCACAAGCTCATAGAAGTTGTAGGCATCGATCTAGGGACATGACTCTCTTTTAAGCCTTTTAACACATCCTATAATAGATTTCATTTAGTTTTAATGGTAATCACATCCCATATTGTAACATTGAGTATGGTATTCTTTATCTACTCTACTATGTTGAAAGGAAGTTAGGGTCCTTTTAGCTATGGGTTTAGAATGGTAGGTTCTTTTAATGTTGACACACTAGTTTGGGGCACTTTCTCCTTCTACATGGCCTTCTCTAAGTGCAAGGGTTGTATAGGTACTTTATCTTTCACACCTGCATGACTAATTTAGGGGCCAAAGGTAAGGGCACTGCAACTAGTATATCATCTTTTATTTCTCTTCTTTTTAATCTTGTGTTTAAATCAATTGGAGTGATTCTAATACTAGTCACACTACCTCAATTCACATAATTTAAATCATCCTCTTAAAAATTGATGAAGGCTAACCCATCCTATGGATGGGCTGGTGGTTAGACCTATCCTATTTATGGGGTTATGATATTGACTTATTCCTACAAATGAGACATGATTTTCAATGTAAGTGTCTACTTTAGAACTCTATTTATGCACGTAGCTTGATTGTGTAGTTGGTTGCATGAAAATCACCATTTGGAATCCTATGCTATATTGTCCTATACTAAGATAATGGATTTGGAGGTGTTAGTAACATTAACCTTTCATGCATAAGGTGATCTATTATATGTGAGTTGGTTCTGCACTTGCATGGTATAGTGATAGGGAGGTCTATTTGGTTGGTGTTGTTGAGTGAAAGGCTAATGATATCTGGGATACTATGCTTTATACTTTTTGAGGACAACTAACTCACTCACAAAACCTTATAATAGCATCTTTACTTCATGAAATTAATTGGAAAGAGTGGTGGATAAAGGAGTTATTCTTTCTATAGTAGGTATAGGTGCTTGCATATGTTGCATAACTACTTGATTAGGAGGAGGTTTTGTAAATATGGGCATAGGGGGTTTAGGTCCAATATTGTCTACTTGAATTAAATAATTTTATGTGCACACAACTACCTCATAAGCATCAGGGATAATCATGCCTCACATGGATTGAATCATTAATAAAATATCATTATTAATAGATTTTAAGAAATATAAAAATGCAATATTAAGAGATGGCTTAAACAAGGCTAAAATTATATCCTATATGCTCTAGAATCTAAAGTTGAAATTAGCCATTATTTTGTTTGGTGCTTTCTTTATAGTCATGAGCTAATCTATCAGGGATAGGTGATCACTCTGATATTTGAACTACCTACATAACTCTTCACCTGGCTCATCTCTATTATGAATGGAGTTTGGTTGAAAGCTCTAATAACATTTGAGAGCTTTTCCATTCAAGGAATAAGTTAGTAATCTGACTACAACATTATCTTGAGTGACATGATGTACTACACAAAAATTTATAATATCTTGTATATGCTCCATAGGGGAGGTCAAATTCTCACCTATGAATTAGGGTAGGCTCTTGAGAGTGAACACTAGAATATCATCATATTATGCTAGGACTAATGGATTACCACCATTAAAGGGAATAAATACCTGATTCTTTAGCACAACCATGAATGGGATAGGGAATATGCCCCTCCTAGATTAGAACCTTCTAAATAGTGGTGTATATTAAGCTCTAAAAGGAGACTGGCTTACATCATGCCTTATAATGGGGGACAAAGATACTATAATGCTCCTTCTTCTAGATGGAACTAAAATCTCATTGAAATGGAAATCAATGCCTCTTGTAGATGATCTTGTTATTTTTGGCATGTAAATAGGGGACTGTCCTTATGAACCATAGGTTTTGGGAGTCACTAGGTTATTTTATTGAGTGTCTATTACACTTGATAGCTAAATAAAACACCAATACTTTAACTTCTTCAATTGGTCCCATCTAGCATGCCAAAAACTATTTTCATTCAAAACATGCACTCATTGATGTTTAATAGCATAGGGAAGCTTTGTTATGGGGTAATAGGTGAAAATGTCCTATATAAGTCATGAGAGGACTTATTTTTGGGCATGGAAGTATTCTAACTCAACTGCACACATGAGCATCAATTGTCTCACTACAACGATGGAAACATCTCCAAGGCATGGGACCCTTACATTCTTTAGGATGAGTCTTTGAAGTGGGCTAAATTATTTCTATTCTAAGTGCATCTAGAATAAGAACTAACACATAGACCTAATCAGTAGAAAGGTAACCTACCATTAGTCTAAACCTAATAACTTCAATCAAAAGGGAGGGAGAACATAAGAGATGATAAAAATAAAAAAGGTGATGCACCTAGAATAGAATGAACACTCATATGGCCATAAGCACACTCCAAATGCTTGAGAACAAGACATTTACACATTTATTCTACCAAGGAACTCTAAATGCATACATGTTTTGCATAGAGGAGCAAGAATATAGTGCAACACTAAGAGGGATGACAAATGGTCCATAATAAACATCAACACAAACTCAAGTTGCATAAGAAATAACTTAAAAGTGAGTTATAATTTTAATTAGGAGGTACATAGAATGGAAAATAGAGAGAGGGATGAACATTACCCATAATAAAAGATTAACAAACACAAATAACACATATATCATTAGAATAACATAAGGAGGTGAACTTAATTCTCATTAATCTACAAGACTTGGCCAATACAAGTGCTTATGGAGGGTAAATTCTAGTAGTGTGAGGCTACTAAAAATATGTTAACCCTTCTATAATAGAAGAACCAAGATTTTATATAATATTAAGCTAGTTTTACAATAAATGCACCACTTGGGTGATGGGTGGAGTATTTAATCCATTTTTGGTATTATGGCCATGATATTTGAAGTCTATTCAATTATTAGACCTGAGTTCATGGTAGGATCACTTCTGAATGCATGTGCACTAGAGAATGGAGGATTTCCCTACTAGTTTCAGAATATGGTGTGTAATTAAGTCTCGATGTTAGGTAGCCACTTTTTCATTAAATTGTTATGATAGTGCCTCAATCTTTACTCAACTGCCTCTAATGACCCTCATTATGTCTAGCTACCACTTGGTAAGTAGCGCTTCTTGATCGATCTTAGGTGTGGTGTTGCAATAATGTCATACACCACTTTGATAAGCTATCAATGGAGTCTCTTTTAGTTGGTAGGCAAGAGGAGTGTAGATGTGGCATATGCAAGATTGGTGTTATTCCTATATTATGACTTCTTGGTGGGTCCCCTTTTCATTTTACATTGGTTAATACTACTATTTACACTAATGTTAGAAAAGGACTAGCCTTAGATGAACATCATGTCACCACATGGAGAGTTAGAGCTTCCCTTAGGCACTCAGGAACTTGTGTATTTGATTTAGTGTAAGTTTTTCACTAGGTAACAATGGAAGAGTTTGTTCCCTATGTAATAGAGGGGTGTTTATAAGAATCTATGTTTAGGCATGAAGCTACATTATATGGGTGTAAGAAAGATATTAGATAAAAGTGTGCATGAATATTGAATGTCTCAAATATGCCTTTGATAGTTCATAAATGTTTCTTTCACTTTCCTTTTACTTAACCATTTTAGGACCTGGGAACATGAATCCTTGAACTCATTCACCCCTTGACCTACACCTCTATCTTATACTTGAGCACATATGGGAAGTGTCTATAGGTTATCTAATTAAATTTATATAGAATTCTTAGGTGTACTGATCTTTTGTAGGGTCTTGAAAGGCCTTGTCTTAACCAAGGGGTGACTTAGAAAGTCAATAGTTAGTATGTATATAGTCTAGTTTGCTTATGTTCTTATTGTGTTCCCTAAGTTCTTGTTAGCACATGTGTGTGTCTTTCTTTACTTTTGTGCGTGTCTTAATTTTGTGTGTTATTTAGGTAATCAAGTTGTCTTTTTGTTCAAGTGTCAAGGTATGATTTTGTTGTCTGAAAGTGCAATTGACTCTATATCCCAATGGAAGGACGAGGTTACTAGTCTAGTCAGCATAGTAGGCATGTTACCCCTATGAGTCACTAATTTATTATCTAATTTTGACCCCTAGGTCAGAATTAGATCCCTATAGTCAAAAAATTAAACCTTAGGTGATTTAGGATGTCATAGTTGATCCCAAAGCACATTATTAGAATTTATTAAGGTATTTTTGGAAAGATTATGGTAAGTCTCTTTTATATATTTCAATCTATTTGAGTCTCTTAAGTAAAAAAGGTCAAAAGGGTCATTTATGGTGCCTTTAAAAAGGTTTCATAGGTTATAATGGGTTGATTAATGTTATTGTATGTGTCAAACACCTTTTCACAATATTTCATGAAGTTTTCTAAAGTTTGAACACCATTTTTTGTAGGGTAATAAAAATAAGTGAAAATGGCATTTTTTAAATAACAATGATGTTTGTAAAAGTTTAGTAACTTAAAAATTAATAAAATACACATTAAAAAAGGCTTGGATCAGTTATATAACTATTACACCTATTAAACGAATAAAAAAGGTCAAAATCTTGCACTTCAATGCCATGTTGAGGAGTTAGAAAAAGTTGTAAATACTTTTGGTAGTCACTTGAAAGTGAAAAAGATTCAGAGTGTCCTTTGGTCTAATAAATATTAGTAAAAATATTTGGAATAAGCTTGGAGTTTAAAATTTTCAGACATGTCCTCTCCTCCATCATCCCTTTCACAATCTAGTGAATACCACCTTCAAGTAGATGGTATAGGCCATATAGGTAGATCTGAGGGATAAGATTTTGAATAAATTTTGGGACCTAATGCAATTATAATTTTTGAAATTGTTTTTTAAACTGATGATAATATATTTATGAACAATTTCTAAGAGCCTAGATTGATTTTTGAGAGCTCAAAACCCCATAAGTTGAGTTTGGATCAACCTTAGTGTAAAATATGAATTCATGGATACATAAAACTAGTTTATTTCAGTTATAATACATATTTATATTCCTTACACACTTTCATTCCTCATGGTGGAACCTATGGAGGTCCTTTTGACAATCAATTTCTCTTTGGTCCAATGTCTACAAAGTGTCTTGTCATATTTCTATGTTTTTGAGTTTTCCATGTGGTTAAGTGAAATTGAATGATTATTAATAGTCATAAAATATCTCCAAAATATATTAATGTTATTATATTTAAGTGAAAATTCCATATAAGTTTCAATAATGGTCACTTCTCCATTCACTTTTGTGAACTATGTGTTTCCTATGTCTACATAACAAAGGTGATTGGAATGTTTTGAGTATGTGTTTCCAAGGAAATTGAAGATGATTTTTCATTTTTGATATGTTGGTGTATGGGAGGTAATATTATTTAGTCATATCATTCATACTTTCATCCTTCAAGGTTTTAAACACTCAAGATTACAAATAGTCACCTGTAGACTGTGTTTGTAAATAAGTGAAGTCAGAAGAGTACACAAAAGATTAAAGATGATTTAAAAAGTATTATAGACTTGAGATAAGTGAGAAGAGACCTAAAATTGGATTTAGTAAATTTTATACATATAGGATAGTGAGAAAGGCCCAATTCTCAAACTGTAACTTGAAGCCTACTTACACAATCAAACTACCATCAATACCACCTATAGGCATGTGCAACTTTACCTTAACAAAGTTGTTCAAAATATTTTTAAGTTTGAATAAATTATTAGGGTTTTAAAACTTTAAAAAATATATTATAACCTTTAATAATTTTGGGAATTGTTTTAAATATCTAAGAAGGCCTTAAAGCACAATTAAGTCCTTGAATATAGTCAGCTACATACCTATATGCATGTTAAAGATTTGGATTTAGATAGAAAAAGGTTTATGAGTAGCTCAAAGTCCTCAAGGTACAAAACATATCTCATGACATCATTCATATCAGATTAGATTCTTTGGAAAGAATTGAATATTTGTTTTGGATACCACTTCATATACTCAGTCAAGACTACCCCGATAAAGAGCACTTATAATCTATTGAAAAATTGGCCTTAGATAGTAAGATGATGGAGTAAGTGTTTAAAATAAATAAGAGGGTTTCATGAAAATATAAAAAATAGATAAAAATCCATTGAATAGGACTAATTTTGTTTTTGAAGGCTATGAGACCTCAATTCAATCAACTTTCCAAAATACATCATCTACAACCCTTCATTGTTAAGATTGGTCTTAAAACAGTAGGGTGATATAAACATAGATATTTAAGAAGTTTAAATAAGGTTTTATTCCATAAATATATCATAAAATAATTTAATATATTCCAACATTGAAAAATGTTTGTAGAACACTAATTTTCAAAATATTCTCAAAAGAACAAACCTAGGCAGAATGCACAGTGACCTATAAGTTTTGTTCAAGGTCTCCAATGTCTTTGTAAGATTTGAAAATAGTGATTTGTATAATAAAAATATGATAAAATGATATAAATTAGGTTCTCAACTCTCTAAGAGCATAAAATAACTAAACAAGGGTTATAAAACAAGCAAACATAGTCACTTTGTATAAACACAATCACCTTTATGTCTACCAAAGTGACTAAAGACTCCTAAATCTTGATAACATTAGATTGTATGAAGTAAATGAGACTAGGGTTTCAATTATTTTGAGACCAAATTATTTATAATAGATTAAAGAATTAAAATACAGGTATAAACCCAATCATATACACAATCTTGGTGACAAAAATGCCAACCTAGACTGATGAAGTTGTTGTTTAAAAGGACTGTAGAGAGTTGTTGAGAAAATTATCATGGTAATGATCTTAAACATCATATTAGATGATAATATGTAATTTGATACCTCAATAAGCACAATTTGACCCTATTTTAAACCATGCACAATCCTAATGTGCATATATAAGCCTACTAGATATGATAGATGAAATTAAGGTGATGAATATAAGTGAGTTGAGTTGAGACTTGGACCTTGAAGAGATAGTGAAGAACATAAAAAAACACTCCATGAGTCAAATACCATCCAACAAAGAAGATAATAGGGCATGACAGTTAGTTAGGGTATGGTAGATGGTTTGACTTAAAACCCTAAGCCTAAGATAGTGGAATATGAAATAAGTTTCATAAATGTAGGTAGTTTTAAAAGAATTGAAAAAGGTTAGGACACATCTCAAATACCTCATTTAGGTCATTTGATACCAAAACAAAACTCACACAAGCATATAGAGTGTACAAACTTACCTATACCCCTTAAAATACTTATTTTTAATGTAAGAGGTCATATTGCTTTGCTTGGTAGGGTTATGAGGATTTTCATGGGACCTTGTGATCTTATGGAAAGTTAGACACCTTTTTACTCTTAATGTTTGTAGAATTTTTTGGAGGATTCATACATCCAACTTTATGAATCATCACTAAGATTTCAATGTACTTTTAGGCTTCCTAAGAGGGTTATAGTGACTAATTTATAGATATAGAATCCTAAAGCACATCAAATGCCATAATTTGGTCTTAAAACCTCTTTTATGTTATTGAGGACTCAAAGGAGGTTCTTCACATGTACTTGAGATATACGGAATACTATATGGATTTATATAAATTCATTATTTTATGTGTTCTTTGGTGTTTTACAAGGATTTTAGAGAGATAAATAATTGTCAATCATTGGAAGAAGTACCTTGAGATTTATTTCATCTCCTCAATTAAAAAATCATGCTAAATAACCCTTATAAGTGATTAAACAAACTCAATTTTGTGTGGTATTCCAAATAGGCTTTTGAAGGGCTTTTTTTTGGCCATTTCATGGTTTGGTTATATGCACAATGTTTCAAAAGCCAAACTTAACATGGATGTTGGTATCAACATGGTTAAACTAAATCACACACTTCCTAGAGGTTTCACAAGTGCAAGAAGATTTTTGAGCCAAAATCCACTTTTTAGGCCTAGAGGCCTAATTAGGTCTAAATCATAGAAGAGATGGGAAGAAAAATTAGACTTCCACTTGTATTCAATTCATTAAATATGATATGGAACTATAAGAGGATAAAGGGTCCTATTGACCAAATTTGACTCTAGGTCAAATTTGGAACCCTATAGGTAAAAAAATTGGTTTGTTTTTGATATTTTAGGTGTCTGAATATTTTTCATAGTCTATATTATAGTTCATTAGATTTTATCTAATGTATTTTCAGCTGTAGTCATGGTTTTATAGGTTTATTTATCATTATGGGTCACTTAGTGGGTTCTTAGGGGTCATTAATGCAAGTGGCATGGTTCCAATGGTACCCAAGTGTATTATTTTCCTTTCATGCACCCAAGAGGTCAGTTTACATGTTAGGGAAGTCAGTTACATCAGAATATTGTAGGTTGTTTAACTGAAATTTAAGAAACCAACTAAAAAATGGAAAATTTGGCACTTGTATGGATCATGGGGAAGTGTGCCACATGGGAAAAGATCATGGAAGGCCTCTTCATCTTCCTCATGCTCATATAAATTCATTAAATTCTCTATAAATGCCAATTATAATCCAAAACCATTTTCCTTCTTTTTTGTCTCTCTAGACATATAAAAGTGACCTTCAATTTTCTGCTTAGTATGGATAAGTAAGGAGGTTTTAGAGAAAATATTTTTTAGAGGTGATATTAAACTTTTATACCTTAATTTAAATATCAATAGTGCAAGTATGGATCGACTATACTTCACGAACCATCCTCATGAAGTTGACTATACTTTTCTACTAATTGTTTGATACACCCTATAGGTTTTTCTCTATTTTGGTAAAATACATATGAACCAATTGGTGATGTTAACTCTATAGTATTTTGGATACATTATAAGATGATATCCACACTTATTTTCATGTTTTATGGTTTTTTTATGAGCAAGTTAGTCCATGTTGAAAGGAAGGTGCCACCATGTGTAGTCTCAGTCAAAGTTATTATTGTTCATAGAATGTTGTTTTCCTATAGATGTCTCATGGAGTTTGGAAATTATGTTCCATAGGTATTAGGGCCATATATTTCACTTCCTTCCATGTTTTTTTTCACCATATCATACTTTGGAGTAACTTTCAGCCTTACCATTCCTCACAGTCAATTTTTTCTCAATATCACTTATAGTCATATGTGTGAGCTTGTCCATGTTTTTCATGGATTTTTAATCATGGTGTATCATTTTGTTTAATTAATTAATAGATAAGGAGAGTTAATTTTATTATTCATTAAGAGACAAGTGTGGTTACAAGTTCACTTATCACACCAACCAGTCATTCTACAAACCCCTACTTACTTTATTCTAGATGTGTCCATGAGACTTTCACATTAGAATAGTGTTGTCATGTCCCCTTTTTAGTTGACATCTTCAGAGTTGATGGTTAGCCTATTATGCAACCCTTATAGGCTGATAGGATGGATAGAGGGTCTTGATGGAGCTTGGCTTGGATTCGATTAGCAATCTTTTACCAGTTGGCTTTTGTTCGGGCTCTTTCGGATATGTATTGAGGGAGATATTAATATTTGATTGATTTAATTAAATATTAATTATTTAGAATATTTTAATTATGAAACCCTAATTCTCAATTATGAAACCCTAATTAGGGAAAGCACAATTTTTAGAAGATATAAGAGTTTCTTATTGGAGAGAGGCCAAATGATTATTGATTATTGATATTGAAGACAAATTTTGCTAAGGATTTTTCTGAGAAGGGGCCAAGGGTTTCCAGTATTCCAGTTGCATTGGAGAACGTACACTCTTTAGTGTGTGCAATTTAGAGGTTGTGAGAGATCAGCTGATCTATTGCTAGTTTGAGAGATAACTCCATACAAAAGTTATCACAGAGGTTTACAAGTATTTATTCCATTAGGTTTTGTTTGAGAAATAAGGATTTTTTGTATTAGCACCACATTTCTATAGATCAGGTGTCCAGCATATAGGCCATGTTATACTATATTTTGCCACTATACAGAATCCATACAGATCCATACCAGGCCATACCAACTAAATCATAGATTGAAGAAGGGCACCATTAGCAGTTGTAGGCCATAGGGAAGTGTAGAGACCGACATCGACATCCCATATACTGACATCGGCTGACTGAAGACCGATGTTGGTAGAGTGGCTGACTGACAGAAATCAACATCGGTAGTATATCAACTGACGATGGTAGTATAATTGATGTTGGTGACTATGTGTCAACACAACAACCTGAACAGTCTAGATTTAGAGTTATTTTCTAGTTTGCTAAAAGAACCAAGTTTTTTAAGACAATATTTTCCTATTATTTTTATATGCATGACAGAGATTCATTATTGTAATCATTTGAAATGAACAATAAGATATTAGATCAGCCAGTTATAAGTTTATACTGCTATTTATTATTTATTTGAAAATATTTTTGTAAAAATCACAATTTGTTCTTATTTCATACAAAAAACACAAAATAATCAAAATACATAGAAAATAGTCAAAAAAATATTTAGTTTCATAGATCAGGTAACTAGGGGTTACTACAGTGGTTTCAAAGCTAAATCTTGCCATCGTGAGGGTTTAGCAATCTCATGCAGCCACAAGAGTTGGGACCACACAAGTACAACACATGTAGTAGAGCTTTGCTTGAAGGTACCTAGGTGTTAGAACATCAGCCAATCACCATGAGTGACAAATGTGAGGGTAGCCCACCCAGGGGCTATAGACATAATGATGATTAGGACACTAGAGAATTCTTCTATGTGATGATTACAAGCCAGTAGCAGATGATGTAAGCACTTCAGGAACTTACTACTATGGTAGAGAGGATGAACCCACATGTTAGATAGAATGGGGAACTATGAGATAATAGGAGTGCTACAATTAATCAGAGATCATAGCTGGGCCATTCGAGGACTGTTGATAGGCCTACACATCTTACATTTGTTTAGGATGAACCAAAAGAAGCACCAACAGAGGAGGTAGCAGGAGATTCCATACTTGCAGATGCTCTCATGGCTGCAAATGATGAGTGGGACTTATTAGCTCCTTAGGTTCGAGAGAGGATGTCATTAGATCATTTTGTTAATCAGAGGAGAGAGCACTATAGATTAGTTAGATAGGACAGGAGGCCTAGAGGTCAACTTAGTGAGTTGAAGAAGGCTACTGGCAAGCTTTCTTTGACCACTTTTGATGGGAGTGGCAAGATGAAAGCTCAAGCTTGGCTTCATAAGCTTGATACATTCCTGGCATTGAGGACAATGATAGAGATAGAGGCCATCAAATACGCCACTTTGCACTTAGAGGGAGTAGCTCATGATTGGTGGTACTATGGTATGGTAGCACTTCATCATAACTAGGTGACAGAGTACCAAGACTTTGTGGATAGATTGGTTGAGTTGTTTGACAAGAAAGATCCTGAGGTTTACTTTTCAGATCTGGCATAGTTGAAATAAACAAGCAACTTGGAGTCCTTCATTGGTGATTTTCAGAGATTAGCAGTCATGGTGCTAAACATTTCAGAGCGTAGATTGGTAGTTCTCTTCATGGAGGGATTGACAGAACCATTGAGAGGTTGGATCAAAGCCTTTGATCCTCCTTCATTACAAGTAGCTATGAAGAAAACATGAAGTATGGAGATGGCAGCCCCATCCAGTAAATCTAACTCAGGAGGTACTTCTTCATCCAGGGATAATAAGGGCTTCAACAGTAATAAAGAGAGACCAGATTTTAACATAGATAAATCAGGTCTTAAGAATGATTCGAAGGCAAATCTAGCATCACCACCTTTGGATCGAGAGGCTCTTAATGATCTACATAGGAAGAAGCTTTGCTTCTACTGCAAAGGTCCCTATGATGCCAGTCACGATTGTCCTTTGAGGCCTAAGGCCAAGGTGAATCGTGTGATGTGGGCTTCTTATGAGGATTCAAAATTAGAGGATTCTGAATAACAAGATAATTCTGAGGAGTCAGAGGTAGAGGCTTTAGAGCCCAAGGTAGAGGTAGATTTAGAGCTTCGCATATAGGAGGCATGCCTATCTAGCAATTAGTCAGATGAGTCATTCAGACTCCATGGAGTTTTGGCAGGACATAAGGTCATAACCCTTCTTGATATAGGAGCCACACATAATTTTATAGATGCTAGATTTGTGGAGAAGCGTGGACTCACTACCGAAGATTTTGAGGGCATTAGAGTTAAGGTGGCCGATGGTCACACTCTTAGGTGTGAACGGATGATTAGAGACCTCCCATTGTGCTTGAACAACTATGAGTTCAAAGCTGATTATTATGTGGTGAACATGGGGGATATAGACTTAGTCTTGGGTATGAAGTGGCTTCATTCCCTTGAGGAAGTCACTCTTCATCTCAAGGACATGGAGGTTTGTTTTGATGTTAGTGGGAAGACACATGTTCTTAAGGCAATACGGGGAAGCAACATCAAACATATGTTTTTTCATTAGATGGAGAGACTCATACCACATGATATGGGAGAGTATGCTACCGAGTGCACATTGGCACCAACACAAGGGAGATATATGGATGAGCTTTGTCTTGAGGTTAGTTCAGTTCAGGGGTTATCATGTGTGGAAGGGACTCAGCTTTAGTTTACAGTCAAGTCACATGTGGATGATGATATGAGTATGTCTAGCATTCACACTCTCGATTTAGATATTATCATGGGTATAGGAGACAGGGGCATGAAGTCAGTTGGTATTGTTCACATTATTTAAGTGAGGAGTTTACTTGAGTTGTCAGTGGATTTCCATTCATGGATTGGATGTTGGGATCCTTACCTTGGTACTTGGGATGATGTGATGCCATTGGATGAGAGTTGTGATAGACATGGCATGGAGTTTGCATTGATTGATAGTGGTGTAGATCATGACTACATTTGGGATCCATGTGGATTGATTGGTTTATCATTCAATGATTGCTTAATGACAAGCAATTTTAGGAGGGGCAGATTGTCATGTCCCCTTCTCAGTTGACATCTTTAGAGTTGATGGTTAGCCTATTATGCAACCCTTGTAGGTTGATAAGATGGGTAGAGGGTCTTGATGGCGCTTGGCTTGGCTTTGATTAGCAAAATTTTACCAGTTGGCTTTCATTCAGGCTCTTTTAGACATGTATTAAGGGAGATATTAATATTTGATTGATTTAATTAAATATTAATTATTTAGCATATTTTAATTATGAAACCCTAATTCTCAATTATGAATCCCTAATTAGGGCAAGCACACTTTTTAGAAGATATAAGGGTTTCTTATTGGAGAGAGGCCAAATGATTATTGATTATTGATATTGAAGACAAATTTTGCTAAGGATTTTTCTGAGAAGGAGCCAAGGGTTTCCAGTATTCCAGTTGCATTGGAGAACGTACACTCTTTAGTGTGAAATTCAGAGGTTGTGAGAGATCAGCCAATCTATTGCTAGTTTGAGAGGTAACTCCATACAGAAGTTATCACAGAGGTTTACAGGTATTTATTCCATTAGGTTTTGTTTGAGAAATAAGGATTTTTCGTATTAGCACCACATTTCTATAGATCAGGTGTCCAGCATATAGGCCATGCTATACTATATTTCACCACTGTATAGAATTTATATAGATCCATACTAGGCCATACCAGCTATATCATAGATTGAAGAAGGGTGCCGTTAGTAGTTGTAGGCTATAGAGAAGTGCAGAGACTGACATCGGCATCCCATATATCGACATCAACTGACTGAAGACTGATGTTGATAGAGTGGCCGACTGACAGAGATCGATGTCAGTAGTATATAAACCAACAATGGCAGTATAATTGATGTTGGTGACTGTGTGTTGACACAACAACTTGAATAGTCCAGATTTCGAGTTATTTTCCAGTTTGCTAGAAGAACCAAGTTTTTAAAGACAATATTTTCATATTATTTTTATATGCATGATAGAGATTCATTATTGTAATCATTTTAAATGAAAAATAAGATATTAGATCAGCCAGTTATAAGTTTATACTGCTATTTATTATTTATTTGAAATTATTTTTGCAAAAATCGTGATTTGTTCTTATTTCATACAAAAAACACAAAAATCAGAATACACAGAAAATAGTCAAAAAAAATTTAGTTTCAGAGATCAGGTAACTAGGGGTTACTACAAGTGTTATGAAGCTAGTTTAAAGGCCTAAATGATAAAAATAATGTATTTTTATTTCAATTTGTTTTGAGGCCATTCATCAACCTATGATTTCTCCATTCCACACTCACTACCTATATACAACTAATAATCACCTATAGGAGCCTTTGTTGATGCCATACTGGGTTGAAGATCTTAGTGAAGAGGTTTAAAGCCTTTGAAACATTTAGAATAAATATTGAGTGTTAATAATGGCTCATAATTCATGAAAGGTTAAAATCATGTACATTGTTCACATTGTCCCTTACTGCCTAAGTATGTTGATGTTCACCTATAGGTGGTACCTCAGGGTTGTGAAGGTTTTTGAGTGGGAGATTTAAAACATGGTAAATAACTTTGAAAGTTTTAATAGGTGGTGGAGTCATTAAAAACATGTTTGAAGTGTTAAAGGGACACAAAGGTATGTAATCATGTTTAAGAGATAAGAGACTGAATTGTAGGAAAGTTTCCCCAAAAAGTGAAAGGAATGGTCCATGGGTTTTTTGTATACCTCTTACAATTTGTTTCCTAAAGAATTTGAATCATATAAAGAGTTGAATCTTATAACCTATAGTGTATATAATACGTATGCCAAATATGTAATTTATAAGGTTAGTGCAAGGTAGAAGTTGAATACCTCAAAGTGGCCTAAAAAACACTGAAATCTTGTACTAATATCTATAGGTTTGAAAACTTGAATGACATTTGACATCCTAAGAGTAAATAATACATTCACTCATAACTAGGATGGTTTAACTAGTTGAATCATATGAAAAATGGAATTAAGATTATCAAAATGAATTTGATATATAATTTTGTAAGCCCTATGGCCACATATAAGTGTCCATACACAGGTAAATAGGCACCTACAATTGGGAAGGTAGTTAATGACTCAATCTAGGTGTTTAATGGTGTTTTATCTTATAAAAGTGAATATGAGTTGAGTGTAGGTTCAAAAATTTAATTTTTGACCTATATGGGGTAAAGGGAGGTCCACTTATACCATGACCAATCTCAGTTAAGGCTAATGCTCACATACAATAGTCTAAAAATAGAGTTCTCAATCAGGCAGGAAAAACCTTAGTTTATGAATCCAAAGGGCATATAAGGTGAACCCAACATATAATAAGTTACCATGTGGTTATAATTTGTCATTTATATTTCATTCATACCATGAACAATCTATATTGCAAGCTCACACACACATGAATCAAAGGTAGGGTATCTTAGATAAAATAGGGAAAGACTCAGCTTTGGGGATACAAATGCATATAAAGAGTTAAAATTAAGTTAACATGTTTAATAAATAAATTATTACCTCCATGACCAAAATTATGACCTACATTAGATACAAATAATGTAAAACAAGCCTACTCACACCCCTTACATCCCCGTATGCACCTACGATAGTCATTGTGCAGTCTTAAGCATGAGATGGAGGTAAAAGATAAACTTGCCTATCAAGAGAAATAAGGTTTGAAAGTCAACTAAAAATTGTTCATTTTTTTTATAAATAAGTTGTTTATACAAGCTCTAGGACATCTTCAAGATGATCACCTACTCTTCCTATTTCCTAAAAGTTATCAATTCGTACAATTGCATTAACGTGCTCTTTGCTCAATGGGTAAGAATGATAATTCAAAGGGGAAGATATTTTTTTGATGAATTTTAATATTATTTATCACAAATTTATGATGGAGAACATTTTTAAAGAACCTATGAATAGGTCATTCTTAGGTGAATTTGGAAAAATGTAGGAAAATAGTCCTTTTAGAGCTCTTTTTGGCTAAATAGAGATGGTTAAGTGAATAATTGGAGGAAAAAAATTAAAAAATTGGTAAAAATACTCATTATGACATTATAAAACTCAAAATATTCAATTTTCCTTGGGTAAGATGGATTTACCTCAACTATTTTGTCTCAGAGGTCAACTAATCAAGAAAAATCAAGGTTTGGCAAAACAAGCTAATGAGGTAAAAACGGCCAAAGGAATTTATAAGAATATTTTTGAACCTAAATAAACACATTTTAAGTTTTATGGATGGTACTTAGATTATATTAAACACTATTTCAACATTAGACCTCTCAAAATTACCAAAATACATTTACACATAGTCCAACTAGATAAGCTTTCACCAGGCCTAGTTGGTGAATGAGAGAAAAGGATGAAGAGGAGTGCTTGGGAGGTTATGAAATGGTTTTTAAAATTTTAATGGATTATTAATTATCATTATATACCATCCTAAACATGAGATATGATTTCAAGTACCTAAAACTAGTAGGGTGCATGTCAAGCCTATTAGGATTTACAGGGACCTAGAGCCAATTAGGGGTCCATATTCATTTTTGGATTTCTTTGAGTTTTATATATAGTGGGATAATGTTTATTATATGTAATTATACATTTTTTAACTTTTATTATGCAAATAAACTTACAAGAAAGCTACTTCTAGCTCAGAGAGAGTCCAAACATGTAAGAAAGGTGGAAACAAGCTTGAATGGGTATTTTCAAGTGCTCATATCTCCTATAAAAATATGAATGGATACCAAATGAGTTTGGAAGGGTTATTATTTTCCATTAACATAATTTTTTATTTAATTTTTTTACAAAT
Source organism: Torreya grandis (assembly GCA_037957365.1). NCBI lineage: Eukaryota > Viridiplantae > Streptophyta > Pinopsida > Cupressales > Taxaceae > Torreya > Torreya grandis. The sequence goes on from JARHVA010008753.1 coordinate 26,724, forward strand.
TCCAACATCATAGATTTAAGAACAAAGCTTAAGACTAAAAGCTACCTCAAACCCTACTACACCCTCAGTCAAGAATGGATGGAGAAAAAAATCTTGGTGAGATATACAAATGACATATTTTTAACATTAAAGTGACTATAAATTTTATATGACTCAATTAGGTTATGTCCCATATTTTTTATCTGTATGAAATTGTATGGACATGGTGCAAAATAGGGTATTTTTGACCATTTTATGTGTTTTGTAGGTTGTAGAAGAGGTATGAATATGAAATAAATATTAGAATGAATATATGGAATTAATATAACTCCTAATGTTAATTTTATTATTATAAAAAATTCCTAAGTGTCCAAATGAAAGCTCTCATCTCAGCCAGTCAAAACTGACATAATGAACATAAGGGTAAGAAGTGTGAAAACCTCAAGTGGATGTCCTTTTAATGTGAATATGAGTAATATAAGGACATTGAGGGTATTTGAAAGTTTCATACACTCCATCCCATGTATTTTCATGGAAAAATAATGCCAATGTTTAGGCCAAGTGTGTGTGGTGATAGAAAAGAGGAGTTTTTTTAGACTGCAAGCAGTGATGGCTTTCTTCTAGGATTTTTTAGATGAGTAAGACTACAAAAAATACATGGAGAGAATGTATAAAATCTTTCAATATCATACTAATCATCATAATTTTCCCTAGTTATTTTTTGGATGTTCAAATAGGTCCAAATCATGAAGGCAGTTTCCTAAGCTAGAATGAGGAGTTTCATGCCACTTTTCATAAGTTTCATGACTTGTATGAACACTTGGAATTCCTAAAATTTCATGGTTAATTTCAAATATATTTATCATACAAATTTAACATCTTTTATCAAATTTATATGTGTCGAAGTGAGTTTTGTACTTACCTTGTCTTGTCCCTCTTCCAAATGCTATAAATATTGATCTTTTTAGCTCTTTTGGGTAGCTTTTATTGGTTGATAGTGAGACCCTAGAAAATTTTATACTTGAATATCTCTTAAATAAATTTAAAAAAATGAATTTTAATACTTTCATTTTGTGTAATTGAGTGTTTTTTCAATCTTTTTGGTCTTAGCTATTAGAAGATGATATTTTCTAACGTGTTATCCTTGATTATTCACCAAATGTTCAGAAGAGTAATTGTTATAAGTATTTGTTAGTGTTATATTTTAAGTGTATATGCATATGATTGTATTTCCTAAAGGAATCATTCATTACCATCCTAATCATCAAAACACCTCTTAAACCTAGCATATGAAACATTGATGTGACAATATATCTTGAGTTGTGAGTTTTGTGTGAAAGAAACTTTGTTTAGCTCTAAGTAGTATAATTTGAATTAATAGGAGGAAATTAAATATTAGTGTATCAACTTTAGACTACTATTTTTTATTCTTAACCCTTATCGTGCAAAGTTGATAGGTAAAAGAGTGTTTCAAAGAGTGCATCAAGGGAACCTAACCCTTCTAGAGATTCATCTTACAAAATTGTTTACCCATAGAAAGTGAGATGTTTTTATTGTGTCACTTGGATGAGGATATATAGGTATCTCCTCAAGGGGTTAAAATACAAGTGAAAATTATTTTTGGCACACCTAGTGGGACCCTAAGTCCTATAAGATTGTCCAAGATTGGTATTGGTCGTGGCAAAGTTATAGCTATAAGAATGTCTACATTCAGTACCTAGTGACTCCACTAAGTTTTCAAATCTTTAGTTACTAATAAATCCTTAATTTCCATGTCAAAGGTGACCACTAGGTCTACTAATAAATTTATACCCTTTGACTTTATGCAATTACATTTATATTCTATCAAAAGGTTCAAATTTAAGAATACTCATCCTTTTCTAAGAGAGTTGGTGTTTAAGAAGTCCAAGTTACTACTAATTTTAACCGCTAATACCCATAGTATACATTCCAAAATGCCTAAAAACAAAACTTTTATATCCTTCAATAGATCATCTCCTTTTAATCTTTCCCAATATGGTGAAATTCCTAGAGCAGCCCTTAAAAGTGTTCCATATTTTGGTGAAGAAGGTCCTATTACTCCCATTGAACATATTAGAAACATGGAAACTTATGAAATATTCATAATATCACCTAAGAGAATGTGTATATTAGGATATTGGCATTTTATTTCAAAGGGAAAGCTTTAGATTTGTATGGGACTCTACCTCATAATTCTATTGCTTCATGGGATGAACTAGGAGATCTATTTTCTAAGAGGTTTGAAGAAAAGTGGATTATCTATCACTAGCTAAACCATTGACCACTATCAAGAGGGATCCACAAGAGTTTATGTAGGATTTCAAAACTATATTTCAAAAAACATGGGATAATATCCTAACCCTTATGAGACATACTAAAAATTATTCCTTCTTATATTACCTAAAGGTATTAAATAGTGATGTAGCCATGATGATCCAATCCATAGGTGGGAATACACTACTTTTTTCTTATGAGATATCCATTAATGTTAATAATTGTCTTTTTAAAGTAGGTAATATTACTCCTAGACCACCAATTTCATTGTTTTTTATTTTTAGCCTCTTAATCAAGTTACATTACCTACCTTGGCTCTTTTTCCTAGTCAAGAAAAGTCTGCCTTTACCCTTACCAATGAGATTCATGAAGTCAAGAGTTTGATTAAAAGTGATAATAATGAATTGGTTTATCTTAAAATGAAACAATATCAAATTTATAGGACTTGAAAATCCTACAATTAGTTTGGGCAAGCAAATAGGCCTCCTTTTCAAGGTAATGCTCAAGGACAAGGTTAAATCACTCAAGCTAGACCTTACCAAAGTTATAGTCTTAATTCCCCATCATCTTCTAAATATCTTGTTCCCACTCAAAATAAATTTGTTCAAGAACAACCATTTTATCCTTCCTATAACCAAAATCAAGACCAAGTTGCATATTCCAATGAAATGCATAATCAAGCCATGACAATGCAAGGTAGTCAAACACCTAAAGTTTCCAATTTTGAGGTACCAATGCAAAATGGAATGTAAATTGGAATAGAAAATGGACAAACACAATCTAATTCCACTCTTATAAATCATTTTAAGTGAGACTTTTGTGCCATCAATCATTTGGGAAATTCAAGTAATGTGAATGCTAGTGTATCCTCTAACACTAGGTCTAAGAAGAGGGCTATTGAGGAGACACAAGGGGCTAATCAAGGACCTATTTTGACTCCTAAATAATCTAAAATTTTGGGTGGGTCTAACTCATCTCCTAAGGTGTAAGAAAATTATAAGTTTTAAAATGGAAGGCTAGATTCTACACATCCACCTTCACAAGCTACACCACAAGGTACTAGTGCTTCCAAAGAGCCTCTTAAGGTGAGAAATCCTTTTATCAATGTTTTTATTTAGATGAGGACATTACATATGGATATTTAATTGTGGGTTTCACTGAAAATATCAAGATAAAAAGATATGCTTCAAAAGGAATTACAAGGATTAGGTAAGCAAGTTGGATCATCTAAGACTGAAAAATGTTGTCTTATTGAATGGAACTCAGCTCATTGATGGACAAGAAAATAAAACTAATAAGACTCCTTTTTGTCTATCCTTGATCATTTGTGATTACTTAATTTAATATTTCATTATAGATAGTGGGGCTCGTACATCAGTTATGCCCAAGTCAATAGAAAATAAAATAGGCTTCAAGTATGAACCAGTGGCTTTAGGAGTCCTACAATTGGATGAATCACCAACAAAGACCTTGGGAGTAGTCAAGGATGTGAACTTGATTTTACATGATTGTATTCCATTTTCCATTCCTTTTGATGTGGTTGTGGAAAATTTATCCCATACTTTTCTCTTTGTTTGTCAATAGAGTTTACAGTCGAGATAGGTGGATACTTGGTGGCCAATTGGTCCTATATGGTTTTTAGGACAAAGTATGGTACTGAAGTGAAGATTAAATCATACCATATTCATCAAAATAATTTATATCCATACATGCCTAAATTTTCAAATGTTAGTTATGAAATTCTTGATGAGGAAGAGCTTCACATATACCAATATCCAACTTTTCTTGGACTTTCTCATTTGTATCTAGATAAATGGGGAGTTGAGCACTATGAGCATGATCCTTACAAATTCATAGAGGAAGCTGGTATTGGACTGTATTTTATTCATTAGGAGGAATATTTCATGCCAAACTTGATGAGGCTAAGTGAAAACATGGATGGTTTATGGAAGCTATTATTTGATGGATATGTAAGTAAGGTTGGAGCAGGTGGTGGAGAAATGTTAGTTTCTCCATCCAAGGAAAGGTATTATTTTAATTTCATATTTCACATCAATTTTAGTTTTAATGTGGTATAATATGAGGCCCTTATTCATGTCCTTGAGTCAGATAATAAAATATGTATGAAAGAGTTGCAAGTGTATGGTGATAGTGAGTTAGTTATGAACCAAGTAAGAGGCCAAAATATGACTAAGAAATATTTGATTAAGTCCTATAACATAGAGTGTGTGATATTATGGAATATTTACAAGCCTTTAAAATCTAATATATCCCAAGAGAGGATAACAAATATGTCAATAGGTTGGCAGCAATTAGAGCTCAATTTGATATTCCAAAGGGGATAAGAGGAGATAATAACTAGCCACATCTCAAGGTGATTGTAAGGCCCTCTATACCTGATAATGTCACTAATTAACAAGTGTTTTATAGTGACCAATAAATAGATATTTTTATACAAGAGGAGGATAATTTATTGATCTGGGCAACAATCTAGGTGACAATTTGGGTGACAGTTATACCCCAATTGATGATAGAACTTTTAGGAGCCATAACTTTTGCACTGTAGCTCTGATTGACTCCCCATTTGAACCATTAGAAAGCTAAGAATAAGGATAATGTATTAATATGGCACTGAGATATACTTAGTGGTTTTCAACCCACAAAAACCTAATGAAAGTTCCCCAAATTTTAATTTTAGTAGTTCAATCTAAAAATAATAAGTTTCTAAAAATAGTAATTCTTCAAATTTTGTATTGTTTTAAATCATGTAAGTTGAACCACTTAATCTCCCTCAATATTGATGACCTTCCAAATCTTCCTCCTACCTTAAAAATTTGTATAAATGAATATGTAACCCAAAATGGAAATTAGACATCTATGTTCAAAGATAAGCATATGATTATATTACAATCTTGAGTAATAAAACATCTCTTCTCAAAGAATTCATTGTTACTATGTTATTTTTAAGTTCTTGAAATATCTATCAATCAAAACTTCTAAGTTTTGGATTAGTGGTATCAAAGTAGTTTGGCTTGCAAGTGTATGATCCTAAGGATGAGGTCAAGCTAAAAGAAGCTTGTGTGAAAAATAATAGAGCTTCTAAGCTATCCACATATTCACTCCAAATAACTTTAAATGCAATATGAAACTGAGACATATGATCCCTTCAAGGAAATGGTGAATGAATCCCTCTAATGGAAACAAGTGTAGATGCTACAATAATTCACCTAAATTCTCCAATAAATTTTGATGGGAAATTTTGGCTCCTCATCTGCACTTCTTGGCTCCTCATCTATGGAAAGTCCTTTTAGTGCCCCAACACCCTTTAAGGTTTAGGTGAATTTTGATATCACTACATTTGAAGGAAAAATCAATGCTGATGTAGTAGAAAATTATTTAAATCGATTGTCTTCCTACTTTTCTATAAATAAATTCATCGATGGCGAAAAGGTAACTTTTGCTCTTTTGAAATCATCATTGCTTGTGAAAAATTGGTGGGAAGTGTTAAAAAAGAGGTTTATTATAGATGACATTAGCGTTGATGTGGAACTGATCTAGGATGATTTCATGGAAGTGGCAAAAGAAAAATACTATCCCATTGGAGCATATGATGATCTATACATATAGTGGAAATGACTTTACCAAGGTAAGGACCAATCTATACAAGATTACACTAAAATTTTTCATTCTCTGTCTACAAGATTGGGCATCTAAGCAAGTGAGAAACATAAGATTTAAATATCATTATGGACTACAATGGTGCATATGGGGGGAAATAGAACTCTTCAATTTGGAAACCCTTGATGAGGTATACAAGTTCACAGTGAAGATTGAGTAAAAGCATAGAAGAAATAATTTGACGAGTTAGCCTTAAAAATGAAAAAGTGACAAGGAAGGTCAAATATGAGGCTATAATTGGAAGGAAAAGGAGTTTTAAGATTAAAAAACCTAGAAGGGGAAGACTAGAAAATGGTCTGATTACCATAAAATTATAACTCACTCCAAAGAAGAATGTCGAGCCATCAAGTCACTACTTTCTGAGTCACAATACTCGACATCTACTACTCTACCTCATACATAACCTATAGTCGAAGAGGATGAAGAAGATATTATACATGTTGAGCCTAATACCATCATTGTTTCATCATAGACCCATGAGGAAAGGTTAGATGATAAAGAAATGTTGTTTCACTCTAAAATATGAGTAAGAGGTAAGCCTCTTCATTTTATTCTTGATAGTGGGAGCCAAAAGAGTTTAATCTCTGCTAAAGTTATGAAAAGTCTAAATCTATCTATGAAGCCTCACCCAAAACCATACAGTATTGGATGGTTGATCCCAAGGAGAAACCTCTATGTCTCCCATTAGTGTCTTATTTCATATGTAATAAAACCTTTCCAAGATGAAGTCTTGTGTGATATGATCAATCTAGATGTTTTTGATGTATGCCTTGGTTATCCATTCATGTATGATCAACATGGAATCTATGAATCATGAACCCAAATAATCACCCTCACTCTTGGAATGTGGTGCTATAGGGTACTAAAGGTACCACCTCCCACATCTATTTCCCTGATTAGTACCAAGCAATGTAAGAGATTGGTGGAAAAGGCAAAGAAATTCATTCTCATGGTGGTCAAACCATAGAAATCCAAGAAGGTTGATGTCGCAGTCCTAACTACACAATCAACATAACAACAAAAATAGATAAGACAAATCATGGGAGAATATGATGACTTATTCAATCTACCCAGGGGAGTTCTAATTCACTACTAGGCAAAACATTCTATCGATTTGATCCCAAGATCACCTTTGCCTAAGAATCCTATGTATTGTTGTGTTGATGCAATGGATTACACCTGGGGCAGGAGGCTGAGCTCCTACCTTTACACATGCAACAATGGAAACTCCCCTCTCACCTATGGGACTGACAAAGCTGGAGGGGAGAGTCTCTAGATAAGGGCTAGCTCCCTCTGATGTATCCTTTAGGCCCTGGTTTCTCCTATTGCTAACAAATAAAATGAAAAAAGGGGGGGATGAAAAGGGAGAGAGAGATGCTAAAAATAGAACCTAAGCCTAAAAAATGAAAAGGTGATACATCAAAAAAGTGTGAACCACCCAGCCCAAATATACACTTTTCACCAAAAGGAAGTTCCCATACACTTCATCTAAAGTGGGAAGCTCTTCTGCAATAGTTAGCTAGGGGTCCATAAAAACATAGGGAGGAAGAAACTACTAGAGGCATCTTGAGACACACCTATGGCAGCCTATTCATAGGCACCTATGTTCTTCTTGTAGACACTTCTGGTAGACCTATAGAAAGGAGACTTCACAATGTAGTGGACATGTTGTGATCGATCTATGAAAGCATGAAAGACAATGACTTAACACAAAAGGAGAAAGCAGAAATATATTTTAAAGTACAAGTCCATATAGAGGTAAAAAAGCTAAGTCCTAATTTAAGGTAAAATCTGGCAGCTCTACCTTACAAGCCCGAGAGATTTTTTGATAGAGTTTTACCTTAAGGCTAAGATATTCCATGCTTCTCAAATGAGAATTTCTATAATATATTGAAAGAGGAAGAGAACTGGGCACTTCTTTGGAAATATTTTTGGTGCTCTTTTTGCAAGCTGGCCCATGTGCACCGAGAGCATTAGGAAGAGGAAGTCACTATTGTTGATGCCATTCTTTAGAAGAGGCTTGAAAATAGACTATGGTTTCTCCCCTCAATCCATGTCATTTACTATTCATTTTGTTTGGTGATCATCTAATAATAAATCACCTTCCCTTTTCCACTTAAATGCTCTATCTTTTCCTACACCTTCTCTTATCTTGGTTTTGTCTCATTCTGCTCCTTCAGCCATCAGGGGTGATCTTCTGGCGGGTCACTGCATTCCTTGGGCTCTTATCATGGTTGGCACTCAGGCAATTCAAAAACAAAATGGCTATTTCACTGCCTTAAAATTGACATTCATGTAGCCATCACCTTGAAATTGAATACCCAACAGCTAGTCCATCTCCTTAAAATTGATAGCTTTTGGGACGTCACCATCCTTGGCAAAATCCATCTAGTCTTTTCTTTGGGATTTTTCACGAGTTTTTTCCTTTGAGTTTTTCCTACGGACAAAAATTTTGCAGGAATTATCTTAGTCTTTGTGTCCTTTCACCTAAAATTCTTTTCCTTTGGGATTCTTGCTCATGGTCTTCTCTAAATTCCTTTGGACTTTTTGTCTAAAGGAATTCCTTTGGATAAAAAGTCTAAAAGAATTCATCCTTAAGATTTTTTGCATGCTTTTAAACCCCTTTAGCTGCATTTGAAATGCTCCCTACCCTTTGCAAGGGCTTTTAGATCTGGAACTACCCTTCACAAGGGCACCTACCCTTCAACTTTGGGATGCTCCTTTGAACCAAGTCATTAAACTGACCCATTAAACCAAAAATGGTTCAACAGTTCAATGGTTCAACACTGTGCACCGAGCCTTTGTTGAACCAAGCCTTTGAACCTTTCCCACTTGAACCAACCATTGAACCAATCTGTTGAACTAGTTTAATGGTTCAACACTGTGTACTGAGCTAATAAACCAAGCTCATTAGACTATCTAATGAACTAAGTGTTTGAACCAAATGATGAACCCACTAATTGAACCAACTGATTGAACCAAGGCATTAAACCAATGCATTAAACTTGAAGCATTAAACCAAGCCATTGAATTGATTGATTGAACTAAGTTGATTGAACCAAGGCATTGAACCTGTCAATTAAACCAAGGCATTGAACCTGCTGATTGAACCAAGGCATTCAACTAGTTTAATGGTTCAATGGTTCAACACTGCCAACCTTCCTTGTGAAATTCTTCAGATAATAGCCCAAAGTAGCCTTGTAAAACCCAATACTCTCTAAACTGATCCTTTATGCACCAAAAGTCTAACTTGTAAAGTCTGTAGAAAAATCTTCTTTGCAAAATCAGTAGAAACTCCACCTACAGAGTCCATAGAAATTAACCTATAGAGTCTGTAGAAACTCCACCTACAGAGACTGTAGAAATAGACCTACAAAGTCTAAAGAAATTTCACCTACATAGTCCATAGAAATAGACCTGTAGAGTCCATAGAAATTCTTGGAGAGTTCATAGAAATGGATAGATTCATGAAAAATCAAAAAATGAAATGGCCCAAAATAGCAGGGATAGAAGGGGACCAATTTTTGGCTTGTTGGGTAACAAATGGTCAACAAATTGGTGACTCCTAGGGGAAGCATGCCTGCTATGCTTTGAGACCAATTGCCTTGTCATCCATTGGGCATGGAGTCAGAATGTAGCTTTGAAGAAAGGTTAGAAATAGCCCCAATAGATCCAATAATCAAACATGAAGCTTTTTACCCCACACACAAAGGAAAACACACAAGGCTAAAAACACTACTTGTGTAAATTGCACTTAGGGAAAGTAGGAAAAGAAACTAAAAACAACTACTATATACAACTAACCAAGTACATTTGCTTCCCTCCTGGATCAAAGGGAAAACTTCTTAAGTCCCCTTCCTAGCAAGGAAACTTATGGTGCCAGACAAGTGGTCGAATGAAAAGGAGATTTGGTGACCTGCTCCTCTTGCCTATCACCTAGATTGGCTGGTATCTGAGTGGATTAGATTCATACATGCTTCCAAGATATACATATTCTATTTATTCTTGCAATCTTGTTGAATGTTGGTCCTTCATGCTGGTGCATTTCATCAAGAAATCAATGGCTACTGGCTCATCACCATAAGCCCTTTGATATGTATAGCTCTCTTGCAGTGCATCATGGTCTGACCCATTTCCTTCTACTTCATTGAAGACTCTATCAAACTCATCCTCTACTTCCTCTTGGCTTTCTTGAAGAAGGGTGACTGTTGTGATGTCTAAAATGGAATCACAAAATAATTGCTCATCCCACAGAACATCACCTCTTTGTTCAAAAAACTCTTCTTCAAGCCTTTCCTCAAGGGAGACCAGCCTCTCCTTTTCCTCCTCAAAGATCAAGATCTCTAGATTTTCAAAGATATTCTCTTGATCCTCCTCTAAACTAGGCTCCCTAGCATAATATTCCTCCTTATCGAAACATCAAGGAAGTTCATCAAATAAAGGGGAAGCGAGCTCACCATGCTTATGTCCCTCCTCATATTGTTGGAACATTTGCATGTATGCATGACCTGTGTCTTCTCCATTGCTGATGAAGCCTTCACAAGGAGAATCGATGATGATTTCTTCTTCATTGTCACTCATGATAACCTCCTGAAGAGCTACAAACTGGATCTTCTATGCCTCACTTGCCTCTTGCAGTATAGGTTCCTCCTTGAGAAGGGATGAAGTAAAAAAAAATGTGGAAGAGGAGGCAGTCCGTGAGCTAGAATCAAATGATTCTCCTCCTTCCATCTAGTTAGAACTTCATCAATATTAGGTGTGGCCTAATATCTCTCTTGGAAGTGTGTAGATGGGGTGTGTCTAGACATAGAATGTGACATTGGGTCTGAACCATCCATCACACGTTGGCTAAGGAATCTCTTTGGATTCCAACTCTTCAATTCTTCTGGCCATATCCTCTTAGAAGAGCCTTGCTTGGAGGTCAAAATAATCATCGAGAGTAGGAGCAGCCTCATCTTTTTCAAGATTTTGAGCAAAACCTTTCTCTTCCTCTTCCTTTCTGTCCCAAGATTCCACTGTTTGCTTCCAACTCATGATCTTGGGATTGGAAACTTACTCCTGTGAATAGGTAGTAACTTTATCCTCTTCAATGTCCTAAGTTGGTTCATGATGTTCCTTCTTCTAGCTTGGAATTTGGAGATCATGTTGAAAGACTTGAGGAGGTTGGGGAATATTTTGGAGGGTTTGCTCATGTACAAGAAGAGCTATCTGAAAAGAGGCATGTTGGAAAGCTAGGCATAAAGGATTAAAGGTAGGATTGATTGATGCATTAGATGAGTCAGAATGATCAAGTGCCATCTGATAGAAAGGATTTGGCACACAAGAGGGAGTTTTTACTAGAATAGGAGGGGGTAGACCTTGAGCCAAGATTTCTTGATTTTCATGCCTCCACTTTACCAACACTTCATCAATATTGAAATTAGCTTATGGATTGGTGGAAGGGGTGTCTTTTGGCATCAACTCCTCTACAAGGTCTAAAAACTTCATCTCTCTTTCATGAATCAGTCTCATCCTAGCCTCTAAATCTTTAATTTGCTTGGCTAGATTATCCTGAAAGAGTCTTTCTTGGAGGTCACCAGCATCATCATGATGAGTAGGAGTAGTTTTGAGAGAGATGTGTTGGTTCATAATGTTCCCCCTAAAGGAAGATTCATAATCTAAGGAATTTAGAAGGTTCATCTCCATGGGAGGTTGTTCTAGTACCCTTTGATGCTTGAAGGCTAGGTGTACGGGGTCTAGAGTAGTTTTGATTGATGCATTAGATGAGCTAGAGTGAGAAAGTGCCATCTAATAGAAAGGATTTGGTGTACAAGAAGGGGATTTCTTTAGGATAGGAGGGGGCATGCAAGGCTGACTGCCTTGCATGAATGGATTCCTCCACTTTGCTACCTCCTCCTCTATGGATTTCAAGGCCTGAGCTTGCTTGAACAAACACACCTCTTTATACATTAGCTCCTGCTGATAACCATACTGCTCATCCAGTCTATCTATTTCCATTACCTGCTTCTCAAACTCTAGTGCCACCTCCCTTATCATTGAAGGGCAATTAGGAGAGCTACTTGAGGGGATTCTCTAAATTTTTTGAGTCTGATCGAAGTCATATGAAGGAATACAAGACCCATGATTTTGTGAAAAGGAATTATACATACAAAAGTGACTTCTGATGACACCAAGTTGCATAACCAGCTGATTCAACTCAAACTTGCCATTGGTGTTGATGCAAAAGCCTCCAAAGGTTGGTTGGTTGAAGAACACACCAAAAATTCTTCAACTCTTTGGACAAAACTTGTCTTAGTTGGTCCCACTGGGCCTGCCAAAAAACTATTGATGCAGTGGAATGCACTTGGGGCAGGAGGCCAAGCTCTTGTCTTTCCACACGCAACAATGGAAACTCCCCTCTCACCTATGGGACTAGCGAAGCTAGATGGGAGAGTCTCTTGATAAGGGATAACTCCATCTGATGTATCCTTTAGGCCCTAGTTTCTCTTACTGCTAACAAATAAAATGAAAAAAGGGGGGATGAAAAGGGAGAGAGAGATGCTAAAAATAGAACCTAAGCCTAAAAAATTAAAAGGTGATACACCAAAAAAATGTGACCCACCCAACCCAAATATACACTTTTCACTAAAAGGAGGCACCTATACACTTCATCTGAAGTGGGAAGCTCTTTTGTAATAGTTAGCTAGGGGTCTATGAAAACATAGGGAGGAAGAAATTACAAGAGGCATCCTCAAACACACTTATGGCAGCCTATTCATAGGCACCTATGTTCTTCTTGTAGACACTTTTGACAAACCTACAGAAAGGAGACTTCACAATGCACTGGACATGTTGTGATCAATTTGTGAAAGCATGAAAGATAATGACTTAACACAAAATAAGAAAGAAAACATATACTTTAAAGTGCAAGTCCAGATAGAGGTAAAAAAAGCTAAGTCCTAATTCAAGGTAAAATCTGGTAGCTCTACCTTACAAGCTTGAGAAATTTTTGGGCAAAGTTTTGCCTTAAGGCTAAGAGAGTCCATGCTTCTCAAATGAGAATTTTTACAATATATTGAAAGAGGAAGAGAACTTGGCACTTCTTGGGAAATATTTTTGGCACTCTTTTTGCAATTTAGCCCATGTGCACCGAGAGCATCGAGAAGAGGAATTCACTATTGCTGATGTCATTCTTTAGAAGAGGCCTACAAATAGACAACAGTTTGTCTCCTTAGGCCATGCCATTTACTATTCATGTTATTTGGTGATCATCTGGTAATAAATAACCTTCCCTTTGCCACTTGGACACTCTATCTTTACTTGCACCTTATCTTATCCTGGTTTTATCTCATTCTACTCCTTCAGCCCTCGGGGGTGATCTTTTGGTGGGACACTATGTTCCTTGGGCTCTTTTCATGGTTGGTGCTCAGGCAATTCAAAAACAAAATGGCTCTTTCATTGCCTTAAAATTGATGTTCACGTAGTTGTCACCTTGAAATTGAATACCCAACAGCTAGTTCATCTCTTTAAAATTGATATATTTTAGGACGTCACCATCTTTGGCAAAATTCGTCGAATCTTTTCTTTGGGATTTTCCATAGGTTTTTTGCTTCGGGATTTTCCTGTGGATAAAAAGTCCACAAGAATTGTCTTGGTCTTTGTGTCCTTTCACCTAAAGTTCTTTTCCTTGGAGTTTTTTACTCACGGTCTTCTTCAAATTCCTTCAAAATGTTTATCTGAAGGAATTCTTTTGAATAAAAAGTCTAAAATAATTCATCCTTAAGTTTTTTTGCATGCTTTTGAACCCCTTCGGCTGCCTTTGAAACACTCCCTACCCTCCACAAGGGATTTTGGATCCAGAACTACCCTCCATAAGGGCACCTACACTTCAGCTTTGGGACGCTCCTTTGAACCAAACTGTTGAACCAAAAATGGTTCAACAGTTCAATGGTTTAACATTGCATGTCGAGCCTTTGTTAAACCAAGCCTTTGAACCTTTCCTACTTGAACCAACCATTGAACCAATTCATTGAATCAATTCAATGGTTCAACACTGTGTGTCAAGCCTTTGAACCAATCTTGTTGGATTGTCTGATGAATCGAGTGTTTGAACCAAACAATGAACCCACTAATTGAACCAAGTGATTGAACCAACGCATTGAACCAACGCATTGAACCTGAAGAATTAAACCAAGCTGATGAGCTAATTGATTGAACTAAGCTGATTAAACCTATCGATTAAACCAAGCCATTAAACTTGCCAATTGAACCAAGGCATTGAACTAGTTCAATGGTTCAACATTGCCAACCTTCCTTTTGAAATTCTTTAGACAAGAGCTCGAAGAAGCCTTTTAAAACCCAGCACTCTCTGAACTGATCCTTCATGTGCTAAAAGACTGACTGTCAAAGTCCATAGAAAAATCTTATTTGTAGAATTAGTAGAAACTCCACCTACAGAGTCTGTAAAAATTGACCTATAGAGTCTATAGAAACTCCACCTATAGAGTTCATAGAAATAGACCTCCAGATTCCATGGAAATTTCACCTACAAAGTCCATAGAAATAGACCTACAGAGTCTGTATAAATTGCTAGAGAGTCCATAGAAATTCTTGGAGAGTCTGTAGAAATGGATAGATTCATGCAAAATCAAAAAATGAAATGGCCTAGAACAGCAGGGACAGAAGGGGACCAATTTTTGGCCTATTGGGCAAAAAATAGTCAATATGTAGATCAATTTTGGAGAATGATAAGATAAAAATAAATATTTAGGAGTTGATCCAAAAGGGTCACATTAGGCCAAGATCTTCACTTTATGGCATCCTAATTGTCTTGGCACCAAAGAAAGATAGAACATAGAGGATTTGCATTGACTATCAAGCCTTGAATAAAATCACTATGAATAATTGGTACCCCTTCACTAGGATTGATTACCTATTTGAACAACTATATGTTGCAAAGTTATTTGCCAAAATTGATCTCAAAAATGGATGTCACCAAATTCCCATCTATCTTACTGATGTCTGGAAGACTAAATTCAAATCTAAGGAGGGGCTCTTTGAATGGTTGGTTATGCCTTTTAACTTAACTAACACACATGTAACCTTCATGAGGATGATATATGATGTCTTCTAAACCTTTACCAACTCATTTATGGTTGTCTACCTAGATGACATACTCATCTATAGTAAAACATGGGAGGAACATATGAAACATGTTTGTAAGGTGCTTCAAACTCTTTGGGAGCCCAAGTTGTATGCAAATCTAGACAAATGAACATTCTATATGAAAAAAAATTATTACCTATGGTATGTTATGAATGAGGAATGGATCCATGTCAATCTAGAGAAGATTTAGGTTATTTAAGAATGGCCTACACCAAGGACCCTCATAGAAATTCATATATTCTTGGGTCTTGTAAATTTATATCATAGGTTTGTTCTTGGATTATCACATGTTGTTTGGCCACAAACCCAATTGACTAAAGGAGGAGATAAATCTACATTTCAATGGGGATAAATAAAACAAAGGGAATTAGAGAATTTGAAGAATAGACTTTGCTAAGTCCCTATTTTTTCCTTGTTAGATTTACATCAACCTTTTGAGTTGATGATAGATGAATCTAAATATGCTAGGGGAGTTGTCATCATGCAACATGGCCATCTTATTTCATATCATAATGAAAATTTCAATGATACAATCAAGAAATGCTCAATATATGACAAGGAGTTCTATGCCATTGTGAAAGCTTGCAAACAATGGAAAGACTACATCTTGGGGAAAGAGATGGTCATCCACATTGACCGCAGACCATTGGAAGTCATCCAAATGTATATAAAAATACAAAATGAGAGGCACCAAAAAGTTGGCCACAAATCTACAACAATTCATTCATTCATTCACAATAGTTATTGACCTATGTGGACATGAGACTACCACTTGGGGTGCTTTGTATGAAGCATATATTGCCTTTGCTAATACATATCAAGTGTTTCAATAAGCTAAACATATTTTTGATTTATATTTGAAAGATAATGTCCTCTATCATATGGGGCACACTTATGTTCTATTTGTAGAGCAATAGAAGATGATATGCGAAGCACATTTTAGTAGGACATCTAGACACTTTGGTGTAGAAAAGACATTATTTGTTCTTCAAAAACACTTCTACTAGCCCCATATGTGAAAGGATGTGTAAAGGTACCTAAAATCTTATACCCCATATGTGATATCCAAGCCAAAAAATAAGAAGCAAGGATTGTACATGCCATTACTAGAACCAACTAGGCCTTGGGAATCTATCTCAATGGATTTTATCTTAGGTTACCCACTTCAAAACATGGCAAGGACTGTATTTTTGTTTTAGTTGATTATTTTTTAAAAATGGCTATCATGATTGCTTGTGATAAAAATACATCTACTAAAAAAACTACTCAACTATATTTTAGTCATGTATGGTTCCATTTTGGTCTCCCCAAGTCCATTGTCTCAGATCAAGATAACAGGTTCCTAAGCATCTTCTGGTCCACTCTATGGAAGATGATGGATACCAAGATGATGAAGTCCACAACCTTCCATCCATAGATTGATAGTCAGATAAAAGTGGTAAACTACTTGATTATTTACATGATTTGGATGTATCACTCCAAACATACACACATATGGGATGAGAGTATTTTTTCATATAATATGGATACAATTGGACCCTGCATAGCTCAACCAAGCACAGTCCATTACAATTATGCTTTAGGTTCCAACCCATGGCACCAATTATATAGCCATTCCATTATCCACAATGGAATACACACCTCATGGGAGACCTGAAGCAACAAAAGTAGAAAAGTTCATTTAACAAATGCAACACATCCAGTAGCATGTTCATGACATCTTAGAGAGGATGAATCAAAAGTATAAGCAATACCATGATAAACATAAGATTATACACCATTTTGTTGTGGGTGATAAGGTTTGGTTATGGTTTCAAAAGGAATAACTTTTAGGCCCACAAAAAAAAATTAGGCCTCTATGATATGGTCCATACACCATCACTAGAAGAGTTGGAGAAAATGCCATTGAGTTGAACCTACCAGCCTACCTTGGTCTGCATCTAATATTCAATGTGGAAATCCTCAAACCATATCATCCACTTCTATTAGACACTTTAGTTGTAGTAGAACAACTGGACATTAATGAGCTTAATCCATAGTTTTTCTCCAGTGGAGGATCAGATTGTGGACACTTGGATGAAGACAACAAGATGATGCTCATTCCACTTTATTGGGTGGCCAAAAGGGTCCAGCTTAACCACCAAGGTGAGTGGCTCACAGAGAATCAAATTAAGACACAACTACCACACTTGATGATTAATATTGATGCAATGGGTATCATTGCTACTCAAGGAGGGAGGAATGATCTAGGTAATAATTCAAGTAACAATTTAGGTGATGGTTGTACCCCAATTGATGATGGAACTTTCAAGAGCCATAACATTTGCACCATAGCTCTGATTGACTCCCCATTTGAGATTTTGGAAAGATAAGAATGAGGAGAATGTATTGAGATAGAACTAATATTTTCTTGGTAGTTTTTGACCCCCCAAAACCCAAAGGAACTACACCAAATTTAAATTTTAGTAGTGCAGTCTAAAAATAGTAAGTTTTTTAAAATAGTAATTTCTCAAATTATGTATTATTTTAAATAACAGAATTCAAAACAATTAATATCCCTCAAGATTTGTGACCTTCCACATCCTATTCCTACATTAAAAATGTGTATAAATGAAGATGTAACCCAAAATGTAAATCAAACATCTCTTTCTAGAGATAAGCATATTGTTTTGTTGTAATCTTGAGTAATAAAACATCTCTGCTCAGAGAATTCATTGTTACTGTGTTATTTTCATATTCTTGAAATATCTGTCAATCAAAACCTCTAATTTTTGATTATTTTTCTTCAAAGAATTAGTCCAAACTACAAAAACAATATGGAGGGTAGATTGTACAATTTAAGACAAATAAGCTCCCTTAAGGCTTAATCACACTTGAGAGTATATTCAATGATGATGACCAGTTGAAGAAGGAAAAGGTAAGTATTTATACTAATCAATAAAACTGAGAGAGTAAAAATATTCATGTAAAATTTGATCACTCTTGGGAAGGTTTGTACTAAAGAAGACAAATGTGCTTTCATTGAGTTATATAAGTAATTTTATGATGTCTTTGCATGGGAATATAGTGATTTAAATGGATTTGATCCAATCTTAGATCAACATACCATATATATATATATATATAGATGATAATTATAAGGCTATCAAGAAAATACAAAGGCCAATCAATCCTAATATTGAGCCTCTCATGAGAAAGGAGCTTATAAAGTTGATTGAGTCTAAGATCATTTTTCGTATTAAGCATTCATCTTTGTTGGTAAACTTAGTCTTGGTAAGGAATAAGAATAGGGAAATTAGATTATGTGTTTAATTTAGATACATGAATATAATTTATTTGAAGGACCATTATCCTCTTCCTTACATGGAGTATATTTTTCAATTTGGGGTAGGTAGTGAAAGGTTCTCACTCTTTGATGGGTACTCACGGTATAATCAGATTTTGGTAAAGGAAAGTTACCAATATAAGATGTAATTTAATACTAAGTTGGGTACATATGATTATAGTAAAATGCCTTTTACGTTGTCTAATTCTATAGTTACATTTCAATGTATAATGGATATGGATTTGTAAGGTCTTATAAATGACGTTGTGTTGGTGTATCTTTATGATATCACAGTTTTTCTTAGGATGCAAAGGATAATTTGAATCACCTTAGGTATTTTTTTGAGAGATGTAGAGAGTTTTAAATATCTGTTAACCAAAAGAAGTGTTTGTTTTCTATCCATGAAGATAATGTTTTGAGACACATAGTCTCAAAAAAAAAGGTGTATCCATAGATCCTAAAGGGTGAGTGCAATCTTGGCATTGACTTTGCCCAAACACAAGAAAGGTTTGCAAAGTTTCTTTGGAAAAATAAATTTAACAAGGATGTTTATTATTTATTTTTATAATTTAGTCAACCCTGTAACCTCTATGCTAAGGAAAGATGAAGTTTTACTTAGACAAGAAGGAAGAAGAATTTTGAAGAGATTAAATAAGCTATTGATCAAGCTCCAACTCTTGTAAGTCATAATTTATTAAAGTAATTCAAATTTTATACCTTTGTAAATGATGAGATAATCTCTTCCATGATCACTAAATGAAATGAAAAAAACTTTTAGTAGCCTATTTCCTTCTTTAGTCAAGTATTAGAAGGCTATGATGTAAGATACACTTATGTAGAGAAGCAAGTAGTTTCAGCTATTAAAAGTCTAAATAAGTTTAGGAACATGTTGTCTAACAACAATATTCACATATTTTTACCTCATAATAGTGTAAAATACTTCATTTTTATCAAATATTTGAATTAAAAAAAGGTTGTTTGGATTACAAAAATGATGGAGTATGTTGTAGAAATCAAGACAACCAAGCTAGTGAAAGGAAAGGGGTTATGTGAGCACCTTGATTAAGATTTGAAAGAATAATAATAAGTTGTTTTATCCCTCCATGTTTATATCATTATATATTTATCTTCATTAATGAGGATTTAAAACACAAGAAATGATCCATTTTGTTTAAACTTGTGAGTGTCCACAAGGTCTAGATAGATCCAAAAGAAGGTACTTCAGATTACAATCTATTCCTTATGTTCTTATTAATAGAGTGTTTTTTAGGAATTAATTATAAGGTGTGATATCTAGATGTGTTGAATCATATCAAGTTGATAAAATATTAATTGATTTTCATGATTGACCAGTTGGTAGTCACTTTGCTCTAAGAACCTCAGCTATTAAGATTATGAGAGTTGGATATGTTACCCTAGTGTTTTTAAAGACACCTATACTTGGGAAAGGAAATGTCAAAAATGTGATATTTTATGGTAATAAAAATCTTACATCATTGCCTCTTCATCCAATACAACTTGACCAACCCTTTATGCAATGGGGTCTAGCTTTCATAGGTATAATCAACCCACCTTTTAGTGCTAGCCAAAAGTGGGTGTTGACTACTAGAAATTACTTTACAAGATGGGTGGAAATTTTAGCTCTCAAGGAAGAAAATGAAGTTCATTTATAGACTTCTATGAAGGCATCGTGATAGGGTTTGGGGCTTCTTCAATAATAATTTTAGACAAAGAATTGGATTTCCTTGGAATGATGACAAGTGAGTGGGATTTGAATCATGGCATTTACCTTATTACTTCCTATAACTATTATCCATAAGGGAATGGACTAGTTGAGTCTAACAATAAGAATCTAATCAAGATCATAAAGAGGACAATGGAGGAAAACCAAATAACTTGGCATTCCAAGTTGAAGATAGCTCTTTAGGATGATAGAATCACCCCCAAAAAAGCCATTAAAAACTCAACATATACACTTATTTATGGGAAATAAGTTAGACTACCTATTTTAGTTGAGCTACTAGCCTTGGATCTCACTTATCAGCTAGAGTTGATGTAAAATAAAAGCATGGAAGTTAGGTTTTGTGAGTTGATGGAGCTTAAAGAGAAAAGAGATCAAGATATGCAAACTATGAGGGATCATCAAGAATATATATATATATATATATATATATATATATATACTTTGATTAAAGAAGGAGAAATTATTCTAAAGTGGGATTAAGATAGTGTTAAGTTTAGAAAACACACAATGTTTGATGCTTTGTGGAATGGCCCTTATGTCATCAATCAATACAATCAACACAATGCTTTCCAACTTTAAAATTTGGAAGGAGAGAAGCTTCATATCCCATTCAATAGAATATATCTCATGCATTACTATTAAGGTTCTTTTCTCTCCTTGTACATAGTTGTTATTTTCCCTAAGTGCTTATGCACATGTGTGATTCTTGTTTGTGTCTTGATTTGTCTTGTGTTTGTTTAGTGTGTTGTGCTAATTTTGTGTGTGTTTTTGGGAAATTACTTCTAGTTGTCTTAAATATTTCATTGACTCCCTTGGCACATGATAGGATAAGGATATTGGTCTTTAGTATAGTAGGCATACTACCCCTATGAGTCACCATTTTGTTGACCAAATATGGCTTTAGGTCAATTTTGGACCCTGATAGGTAAAAAAACATGGTTTTTAAAATGTTTTAGGGGTATAAATATTTGTCACATGATATATTATAGTTAATTTTATGTTATCTAATGTATTTTCAGCCTTAGTCATGGTTTTATTGGTTCATTTATGATTTTGGGTCACTTAGTGGGTTCTTAGGAGTCATTAATGAAAGTGAAACAATTAAAAAGGTGTATATATGTCCAACCTTACTTTCAAACATAAAAGAGGTAATTTTACTTGTCAAGCATGTTGGTTACATCAGAATATTATAGGTTGTTAAATTAAAATTTAAGAAACCAACTAAAAAAGGGACCATTTGGCACTTGTATGAATCATAGGGAAGTGTGCCACATGGTAAAATATCATATAATGCCTCTTCATATTCCTAAAACTCATTTCAATGCTTTAAATTCTTTGGAACTTCTATTTTTGATCAAAAACCATTCTTATTCTTTTTTGCCTTTCTAGACATACATAAGTAATCTTCATGTTTGTGCTTAGTATAAACAACTAAGGAGGTTTTTGAGAAAATAATTTTTGGAGGTGAAATTAAATTCATAGACCTTAATTTTAATAGTAATATTGTAAGTATTGATCAACTGTGCTTCAAGAACCATCATCATGAAGTTGACTATAATTTTTGCTAGTTGTTTCATGCACCCTATAGGTTTCACACCACTTTGGTCAAATGCATACGAACCAATTGGTGATTCTAACTCTAGAGGATATTGGATACATTATTAGATGATATCAACACTTATTTTCATGTATAATCATGTTTTAATAATCATATTAATCCATGTTGAAAGGAAGGTGCGACCATGTGCAGTCTCAGTGAAAGTTCTTGTTTGTAAAATGTTGGTTTCCTGTAGAGGTATCATGTAGTTGGGAAATGATGTTATAAAGGTATAAAGGACACATATTTCACCTCCTTACATGTATGGTTTCACCATACCACACTTTGGATCAACTTTCAGCCTTATCATTCCTCACAATCAAATTTTGCTCAATTTCACTTATAGTAATATGTGTGAGCTTATCCATATTGTTCATGGAGTTTTAATAATGGTGTATCAGTTGGTTCAAGTCATTAATATCTTAGGAGATTTAATTTTATTGTTAATGAAGAGACAGGTGTGGTTACAAGTTCACTTATCATTCCAACTAGTCATTCTACAGACCCCTGCCTATTTTATTCTAGATGCATCCATGAGACATTCACATTAGAATATTGCTATGGACCTAGTTTCAATGCATAATTAATAAAAATAATGTATTATAAAGGTTTTAATTTTATTTTAATGCCTTCTTAGGCCACTCATCACTACCTATATACAACCAACAATCACCTACAGGAGCCTTTGTTGATGTCATAGTGGGTTGAAGATCTTAGTGAAGAAGTTTTAAGCCTTTGAAACATTAAGAATACATTTTGAGTGTTGATAATGGCTCACAATTAATGAAAGTTTAAAATTATGTACATTGTTCACAATCTCCCTTGTTGCTTGAGTATGTTGATGACCACCTATAGGTGTTAACTTAGGGCTGTGAAGGTTTTTGAGTGGGATATTTGAAACATGGTAAAGACCTTTAAAATTCATAACAGATGATGGAGTAATTATAAACTTGTTTGAAGTGTAAAAGGGACAAAAAGGTGTGTGATCATGTTGAAGAGATAAAAGACTAAATTTTGGGAAAGTTTCCCCAAAAAGTGAATATAGAGGTCCAAGGGATTTTTGTAGACCTATTAAAATATGTTTCCAAAGGATTTTAGAGCATATAAAGAGAAGAATATTATAGCCTTTAGTTTAGACAATACCTCTACCAAAAATGGGAGTTCTAAGATCAGTTCAATGTATAATTTAAATGCCTCAAGTGGCCTAAAAAAACACTAAAATCCTACACTAATATTTAAAGGTTTGAAATATTGAATGACATTTGACATCCTAGGAACAAATAAGACATTAAATCATGACTAGGATGGTTCAATTTTTTTAATGGTATTAAATATTTCATAAATGTTACCAAAAGGAGGTTGATATATAGTCTTGTAATCCCTATAACCACCTACAGGGGTCCATACATAGAGAAGTAGGCACCTACAACTAGGAAGGTAGTTAGTGACTCAGTCTAGGTGTTTGATGGTGTTTTAGAATATAAAAGTGAATCTAAGTTGAGTTTAGGCTCAAAAATGTACTTTTTCACCTGAATGGGGTTAAGGGAGGTCCACATATACCATAACCTATCTTAGTTAAGAATAATTCTCACCTACAATAGTCTAAAAATAAAGTTCTCAATCAGGTCAGAGAAAACTTAGTTTATGAATCCAAAGGGAATATAAGTGAACCCAACATATGATAAGTTACTAAGTGGTTCTCATGATTCATGTAGAGTTCCTCCATACCATTAACAATCTATATTGTAAGCTCACACACACCTATAGGTATCAAAGGTAGGGTGTCTTAATTAGAATAGGGAAAGACATAGATGTGGGAATAAAAGTGAATATGAGATTTAAAATGAGGTTAAAATGTTTCATCGATCCATGATCACCTCCATAAATAAAAGTATGACCTCCATCTGCTATAAATATGTAAAACAATCCTACTCAAACCCCTTACATCCCTATATGCACCTATAATAATCATTGTGTAGTCTTGAACTTGCCTATCATGATAAATGGGGTTTATTAGTAAACTAAAAATGGTTCATGTTTGATAAATAAGGTGTATACATAGGCTCTATGACAAATTCAAGATGATCACCCACTCTTCCTATTACCCAAAAGTTTTTAGTCTGTACATTTGCATTAAGGATCTCTTTGCTCAATGGGTAAGAATGAGAATTCAAAGGCGAGGAAATTTTTTTGATGAATTTTAAGATTATTTAGCACAAATTAAGGATGGATAACATGTTTATAGAACCTATGAACATTTATTTATCTTGGAGAGGTCATTCTTAGGCAAATTTAGGAAAATGTAGGTAAATAGTCCTTTTAGAGCCCTTTTTTGGACAAATGGGGAAGGTTATGTGCCTAATTAGTGGAATATAAATAAATTATTTTTTGTAAAAATTATCATTAGGACCTTATAAAACTCCAAAAATATTCACTATTATTTGGGGAAGAGGGATATACCTCACTATTTTATCTTAGAGATCAGCTAGTCAAGAAAAATTAGGGTTTAGCAAAATAAGCTAATGAGATCAAAATGGGTAAAGGGATTGATAGGAAGATTTGGGAACCTTAGGAACGATATTTTGAGGTGTATGGAGGTTAAATATATGAGATTAAAAATTAGGTCAATCTTAGACCTTAAGAAATGACTAAAATACCCTTTCACATAGTCTGACTAGACAAGCTTTTACTAGGCCTAGTTGGTGAATGCATGAAAAGGATGAAGAGGAGTGATTAGGAGTTTATGTTATGGTTTTTAAAGATTAAATTAATCATTAATTAAAATAAGATACCAGCCCAACCATGATATATGAGTTAAATTAGATCAAACTAACAGGGTGCATGTTAAGCTTATTAGACCTTAAAGGGACCTAGAGCCAATTGGGGGTCAAACTTCACATCTAGATTTTGGTGAGTGTTATAAATAGTGGGATAATTATTATGATAATTAATTATAATTTTTTTAAATTTTAATATGTAAATAATCTTATATTAAAGCTACTTCTAGCTCATAGATAGTCCAGACATGTAGGAAAGATGGAAATAAGCTCAAATGAGTGTTTTCAAGTTCTCATATATTCTATGAAACTATGCATGGATACCAAAGGATTTTGGAGGGGTTATTAGTTTCAATTAAAATAATGTTTTTTAATTTTTTTTTTAAATTCCAATTTTAGAGATTTATGAACAAAGCTTAAGATTAAAAACTACTTAAAACCCTACTAAACCCTTAATCAAGACCAAATGGATAAAAAAAGCTTGGAGAGATATCCAAATGACATATTTTTACCATTAATGTGACTATAACATGTAAAGGACTCACTTAGGATCCCTCCTGTACTTTGAAGCTTTACAAAATTTTATAGAAATGATGTAAAATAGAGTATTTTTGACCATTTAATGTATTTTACATGTTATAAAAGAAATCTGAAGATGAAATCAAGTTTGGAAGGAACCTATGGATTAATATAACTAAATATGGTCATATTATGCTTAGAAAAGAATAATAAATTTCGAAACCAAAGCTCTCATCTCAGCTAGCAAAAATTGGCATAGTGAACATAAGCATGAGAAGTGTGCAAAACTCAAATGGATGTCATTTTAAGGTGCACCTAAGTATTATAAGGCCATGGAGGGTATTTAAAAGTTTCATAAACTCCATCCTACATATTTTAATGGAAAATTTATTCTAATTTTGAGGCCAAGTGAGAGGGGTGACAAAAAAGAGGAGTTTTTTAGATTATAGTTAGTGATGGCTTCCTTCTGGGAGTTTCTAGAAGAGTAGGACTATAACCAATGCATCACGAGGAAGGTATGAAATAATTAACTCTAATAAATCATAAAACCTATCCCTATTTAGTTTTTTTATGTTCAAATAGGTTCAAATCATGAAGGTAGTTTTCTGAGCCAAAATGAGGAGTTTCATGCCACTTTTCATAAGTTTCATGACTTGTATAAACACTTGGACTTCCTAAAATTTCATGGTTCATTTCATATATATTTATCATGAAAATTTAACCTATTATATCATATTTATATGTGTTTAAGTGGCCTTTGTACTTCCCTTGTCCCACCCCTCTTCCAAATGCTATAAATATTGATCTTTTTGGCTCTTTTGAGTAGCCTCCATTGGTTGATGGTGAAACCCTTAACAATTTTTTATTTTAATATATCTTGAAGAATTAAAACAAGTTAACTTTCCTAATTAAATTTTTTATAATTGATTTTTTTTGTCATATTGTTGGTCTTATCTAGTAGAAAATGATCTTTTCTAACATGTTATCTTTGATTATTCATCAACTGTGCAGAAGAATAATTGTTACAAGTCTTTATTAGTGTTCTCTTTCAAGTGTATATGTGTTTTAGAAGTGTTTCATGACCATTTTCAAAAAAATTAATCATTAATTACCTTCTTAATAATCAAAATACCACTTGAAACTAGCATATGAAACATTGATGTGACAATTTATCCAGAGTTGTGAGTTTTGTGTGAAAGAAACTTTATTTAGCTCTAAGTAGTATAAGTTTAGTCAATAAGAGGAAGTTAAATATTTTTTCATCACTTTTAGTTTCTTATTTTTTATTATTAAGCATTTTCATGTAAATTTGATAGGTAAGAGAGTGTTTCAAAGAGTACATCAATGGAACTTGCCCTTCTAGAGATCCATCTTACAAAATTATTTACCCATAACAAGTGAGATGTTTCCATTGTGCCACTTAGATGAGGAGAGATAGTAATATAATAAAGGGGTGAAAATAAAAGTGAAAATAGGTCCTATAAAATACCTTTTATTTTAAAATATCATCTGTAAAACTCTCACACAAGGATATTTATAGGGGAAAAAGGCTAGAAAGAATGAGGCCTAATTAGGGATTTTGGTAGAGAGTGACCTATTTGATCTAGTTTGAGGCCTAAAATAGGAATTTTTTAGTTATTATATTATTAAAATAAGACATCCATGAATTTTTTGTAAGCTATAGAATATAAAACCAAGTTTTGACACTCGTGTGTAAAATAGGTCTAAGGAGAAGAACAACCTTCTAGACACTTTGCAAGAGAAGGAGATGATGTGCCAAAGATAACCTATTGGGGATTATGAGAGGTTATAAAATTAGAGAAAACATGTAGGATAAATTTAATTAACCTCTAATGTTTTCACTTGTCCTTCAACATATCAAGATGAAAGAGAGTTTCAAGAAGCTAGTCAAGGTGTCAAGCATGAATTTAAATCTCCCACGCTACTTAGAGAGTTAAAACATATAAAGAGGAGATAAACATGGATTTTTAAGTCTATTATTATATATCCCTAACTAATCTCTTATTTTTAACTCACATGACACTTTTATACATTCTCTCTCTTGCACACTTCTCTTCTCTCACACTTGTGCTATATATTGAGCCACTTTAGCTTGTTAATGTATCTTCCACCTGGGTATGAAGAAGCCATGATCATTTATTTTACCTCTGATAAATAAAATATTTAATGCTTACCTCATTATATGGGTAGATGTAATGATAAATATCTAAAATTTTGATCTTATCAAGTGTAGATGTATATCACCTTATTTATGTCCTATTTATCTTGCCTCATGTGGTTGTTTCTCTATTGAAAGTTATAGTTGGTATCATCAAGGGTCTATTTTGGGTTTTGAATTGGAATTATTCTTCCCTCTTATCCTTAAAATGCCTTACCTTTCTAAAAATTAGTGATGCAATAGGTTCATTATAGGATGCATGTATGTTCATATTGTCTTGTAGATCTTAGAGTATTGTACAATGTGTGGTAGGGGTCAAAATAGTTTAGTGCATCACCATTGTAGTTAGGATTATTTTAGTTCTTTATTAACATTTTCAAAACAATCAAGTGATATATTAGTGAAATTGAGCCTAAGTGACTCATCAGTGGGAGCTAGCCTTTTAATCTAGAGGTTTACTTTGTTATAGACAACCCACAAGTCTAGGTGTAATCCCATGTTTAACCAAATATAGAAAGGCATGAACCACCTTCCCTTAAGGTAAAAAAAATAGTTATAATATCAAGTACTATGAGAACATGATTTTATGGGTCTAAAACACTTTTTAGGCCTTTAGATACCTTTATCTATCCTCAAGATATCATAACAGGGTCAAACATTTCATAAATCTACTTGTAGTTTAGCTTATGGGGTTTGTCAAGGGATTAAGACCACCTTGGGGTCTAAGTGATTATTTATAAATATTAATATCTTGATTTACATATCAATGCCATTGATTGTATTTTACTAGAGACCCTAACTCTTGATAAGAGATTGGTATCTAACTCGCTTTGTAGGGACCATACCATCCAACTTAAAATGGATCTAAAGAGATTATCAAGAGATCGATGGGGATTCCACTACATTTTCTACCTTTATAAACACATTTGAGACATGAATCCTTTTTTGAGGTGCTTGGAATGGGTCCCATTAAAATGTCTTACTTATTCTAACTCTTACCCATCCATAGAACTTTATACAAGTCCTATAAACACTTGTAAAACATTATTTTCCTGCATGTTATCAAATCTAAGATATTGAAGGCCATTGGTGGGAAAGAGGATGAAAATTAAGAGTCAGATATATTTTAAAAATAGAGAATATGGATGGACAAAATTTGAAATGTCATTTTTCACACTTGTGGACCCCTTTGTTGTGGATGAAAGGCATTTGACTCTTAAAAAAACATCCATTTGTATATAAAACTACCTTAGAAAGATTTATGAGGATAATAAATCACTTTTGGAGACTTCTAAATCTTAATAATGACTCAATGATGTCTTAGGGGTCATAAAAATATAATGCACATTATTTAGATACCCTTTATAAGGTATAATATGCATAATTTCAAATGAAACATTGATTGATGAAAATACCTTGACATCTGATAAAGAACATTACATTACGCTAAAAATTTCCCCCATTTATGTAGGTTCTTGGCATGCTTAAATGAGCAAAGGAATGGCTATGGATTGTAGTGTGTTATATCACCTTCCATGAGTATATTTAGATCACAAGGACCATCTTAGGTATTTTTATAGACTCTTATACATAATTATCAAAAAAATATGCTTTTACACAGCTTCAAACAATGTGAGATGGGGATCACATTAAGACTTTTGACATGACTCACTATTTCAACCTACTACCTAAATTCCTAAGGACAATTGACCCTCTCTTGGGTTTTCAAGACATTTCAAAAACTCAAGAAGATGAGAAAGGATAAAATCAAGTGTTTATTAATCATAGGCTAACCCTTTATAATCACAAGGGTAGAAATATGCCAAAATCATTAGTGATTCTCATGGGTTAACCTTATAACCAGTCAAGAGAACCCCAAATCTCTTATTTAATAGCCATGACTCAACTAAGATACATTTCTAACTAGTCTGATAATAAATCCTAATATCTTGAAAAATTTAAGGACTATAATAGCCTCACAAGACACACAAAAAAGACACAAAGGAAAAAAACACCCAAAAAAATAATAAATCAACATGATAACAAAAAAATAACTAAAAAAGTAGCTATACCATAACACTTGGAAGAAATAAGACCTTAAATACTATGTATAAATATAGTATGTGTTTCTCAATAATAGTACTCAAGGAACACCCCATTGATAGGGATAGTGAGTACTTCACCATTCAACGTTGAAACTAGGAATGCATCATTCTCCTTAGAAATGGTGATAGTGTAAGCTTCACTCGATAGGCTATCAAAATTATTTTGATTATCTAACTTAGCTCAGTCTTCATCCCACTTAAACACAATATCACCTTGTTATAAGGTCTTGACAAAGCTCGCTTGTCAAATGACCTCTTAACTAGGTCTTGATGGGACCACATGGCATGCATATCATCATTTCTTGTCTCTTATAGCTCCCTCAACTCATTCATCCTTAATTTCATGACACTATTATCCATTAGCTCAAGTTGATTTGTGAGTTCTAAGGTTGGTAGTTCAAGTGATATGGGAAACCTTGATTCTTTGCCATAAATAAGATGACATGGAGAATTACTAGTATCTCTCTTAGGAGTGATCCTATCTACCCACAAGGCTATCCTCAATATGATATGCCACTCCCTCTATTTGTCTTCCATAGTTATTTTTATGATTTTAGTTAGGTTTTTATTGGTATAATATGGAATCCATTACCATGTGGATAAGCATTTGAGTAAGTGATAAGGTAAATGCCATAATTAATATCCCATTCACTCACCCTTACACCACTGAAGCTATTACATTATCTGATATGATGGTGGAGGGGACCTTAAATATAGTATCTAAGCTATCATATAACTTCAAAATTGAGTTTTCATTTACTTCATTAATGGATAATACTTCCACCCACATAGTGAAGTAGTATGTATCAATCAAGACCAACTTGTGTCCTACACTATATAGAGGGTGTATTAGACCTACAAAATCGAGGCCCCATTACATGAAAGGTTTCTCCACTTGGATGGGTTTGAGAGTTAAATTAGTGAGTATTTATTTCCTAATGAACATGTAACACTTTTGGCATTTCCTAACCCAAGCATGGGACTCCCTGAAAAATCTTGGCCAAAATTATCCTACTCTCATTATCCTTGCTATTGTAGTCATAACTATAAAGTGTCCTCCTACAGGCTCATCATAAAACTAATCTAGAAGCTTCTCAACTTTGTTATTATCCACACACCTCAAGAGAATGACATAAAGATAATTTTAAAATATTAATCCATCAACCAAGATGTAAGGAGTTGATTGCATCCTATAATACCTTCTTATTGTCCTATCTAGGCCTATAGGACATTATCCTGTTTGAAGTAGTCTTAACATGTATTGAGTCCAATTGGAAGAGGGTGTAAGTAAAAATGTTCAGTGATCATCATGTATTGTTAAAAATACTTATTTGTCATCCTTAACATCTGATTCCAAGTGCTCACATAGTCCTCTATCCCTTACTATATTGGTGATCTTAACTTAAATGTCATACTCCGTGTATCTAGTCACCCAACCTACTCTTTTTCACTCAAATGCTAGTTAAGAAGGAAGTATTTGATGTTAGGGTGAGCTACCATGACATAGCTCTTATTTTTGACACCATGTGTTTGATTTTTTGAGGCCTTTCATGACTATAAGCACATAATTTTACACATAGATATACTTAAACTTATATCACTCCAATGATTAACTAAATAAATCTATGGGCTACTTAAGACCCTAATTATTTTGTTTCATTAACATAGAAAAAATGGTGTCATTAGTTGAGAAAGAATACAAAAATAATTCTCTTGATAAATTATGGTTAAGGAGAGTGGGTGATTGGAAATGGCTTGTTTAATGGCTTCAAAAATTCTATTTTCTTCCCTAGTCCATGTGAAGTCCTTATGTTTCTTGAGAATGGAAGTTAGAGGTATTAAAAACTCAACAAACTCAAGGATAAAACTCTTAATGAAATTAATATTTCTTAAAAATATTTTTTAGTACATTATTGTGCTTTGAAAATGATAGATAAATGATTGGTATATGGAAAGGACCAATTTAGACACAGTGTGGCCTAAAATTATAATCTTATCATAAATAGAAATACATTTTTGGGGATTTGAAGAGACCCCATACTACCCGCACATATCAAATATTACCCTCAGGTATCACAAGTTGTATTTAGCATCCTTGGAAAATATTATGTTGTCATCAAGGTATATGAACACCATTTAATTGATGAGTACCTGTAAGGATACATGCATTGAACTTTGGAAGGTGGACCCTACATTAGACAACCAAAAGGTCATTTTATTTTAATCAAAGTTCCCCACTTAGTTGTGAAAATAGTCTTGTGTTGGTATTCCTTCTTCACCAACACTTGATTATACCCTAAGTATCCATCAAGAAAGGAGAAATGCTGTGAACCTATAACCTTTTAAATAATTTGATCCATAGATTTTAAGGGGTAGTGGTCTCTTAATGACACCTTGTTGAGATCCTTGAAATCAACGCATAACCTTATCTCCTCAATATTCTTACTTATATGCACAAGGTTAGCCACCCACGAAGAGTACTTGATGGGGAATATGATGTTAAAGTCAATGTGTTTAGTTAGATCTTTCCTCATGAGGAATTCAAGATTGTGTTTGGCTAGTCTTTGCTTCTACCTCACTATTTTACCACTTACCTCCAATTATATAGTATGTTGATCCAAACTAGGAAAAAATCCCTTAAAATCATTATATTCCCAAGAAAATGTCTATAGATTCTTTACACAACTCTATGAAGGCTGTCCTTTCTTCTCTTTTTTTCACTTTACCTAGTTTGAGTAGCCTATCTATAAAAATGGTAACCTTCTCATAGTGTTCTTCCTTGGTTGACATGGTAACTATATCTCTCGTCAAAGGATCATCTTTATTGAAGATGTTTTCAAGATTCAGTGATCCCTTGGGTAGTTTATTTGTTCTCAGTTGAAAAATGGTCACCATATTGTTGTTGAAATATGCATTTATTCCTTGAGTAAAATTTTACCTCTTACTACAATAAATAATATATTTTCCTATCATTATTAAAGACTTTCTATTTGAATTCATTATCAGGAACTGAGGGTCAGCAAACTACCTTGATTTATGACTAGTCCTTCATGATCTTGACTTCACATATGAGGTCATATTATGACCCTATATCTACCATCCTATCTGCATGTTGGTTGGCTTCCTTTAGGGTTAAATGGATGTCAATGGCCTCAAATTCTTCTAAGATGTCTCAAAACCTATTCTAATATGCCTTTAAGAGTGGATTCTTGACTAAATTCTACCCTATCACTTGATGTAACACCAATTCACTATCTCCTATGGATTTTAGTATCTTGATACCTATTTTCATTAACTATTTTAGCCCATGAATGAGGGCCTTATATTATACTATGTTTCTTTTGCAACTAAATTGGAATCTTATGGTAGAAAAATATATTTTCTTAGAAGGAGAGACAAGTATGACACCTACTCCACTTCCATTCTTACACCTAAAACCATAAGAAAATAAACTCCATACTACATCATTATCTTGACATGGAATGGTAAGGGTTGGTATGACTACCTAACTAGAATCTACCTTTTCATGGTTGGTTGGCATTGGTATGGAGGTAATGGTAAGAATAAAAGGTTGTATATATGGGAATAAAGGCATGAGGGTCCTTAGTGTAAGTTTTACTACTTGTATTAGATGGTTTTCTTCCCTTATAACCACTTTATAGGCATCAAGTAGGGTGTTCCCACCCATGGAATATATCATGACCACTACATTAGAATTGAGGGCTCTAAAATAGTATAAAAAGGCATAATTAGGAGTGGGTTTAACTACTATTGGGATGTATCTAAATTTTTATGAAACCTATAGTTAAGTCCACCATAAACTCTTGAGTAACCCTTTAGATGGCTTAATTACTCCGTTAGGGATAAGTGGTCAATTCTATCCTCAAAATTCTTGAATAGGTGCTCACCAAACTCATCTTAAGTGTTGATAGATTTAGGTTCTATACCTATATACCATTGAAGTGTCTTACCTCTAAATGAAGTAGCTAGTAGACTCATTGCTACATTTTATTGAGTCATATTATGTACTGAGCAGAGGTTGGCTATGTATGAATTGTGTTCAACAAGAGTGGTTGAGTTTTATTCTATGAAGTATGGAAGTATCTTAATTAAAGTAGTAGATATATCATAAAATTGGTTCATGTTCTGAGGGATACCATCATTGAAGGGCACAAAGGCTTGGTTTTTAGGCCTAGACATTGGGGGTTTAGGAGTTGAATTAGTGCTTTATTGAGTAATACTAAAATAAGTAGGGGATATATGATAGGGATTAGACCTAGGGTATCTATGCATCTTAGAAAAATATAAGGATAGTTAAAAAACATAGATTCCTTACATTTTTATGAAGACCTTATGACTAATTTTTCCATGAAATTTGAATTCATATCTTTTACTAGATAGTTTGAATCTCTTTAATATCACCACATTATATGAGTAGTGTATACACATTATATTTTAAAAAAATTATCACTTAATGACACTTTGTATCTTATAATAGCTCGTTTAGACTTAATCTCTATGAGTGCATGCCTTAAATCATGCATCGACAAAAGGGTTGGGTAGACCATTAGTGATTTATAATATTGTTGTCCCTTGTACCACTTATTATTTACACATATATATCTTGAAATCCTTATCCCTAAGTTTTTTCTTCTCTCTTGCACACTCTCCAGTCATTTTCCATCTTTTATCCTCCTTTTTCCTAACATTAGTTCATTTTTGAATGTTGGATCTACTAGGTCAATTGGGTCAACCCTTTATAGTTTTTAACATTTGTTTACTATACTAGGTCGATGTGGTCAACCCTATATAGTTTTGCATAAAAATTCACTTAGGGTTTAGGTCAGTTCTTGGCTAACCTAGCCTATGACCTAGTTAAGTTTTTTCCAAAATTGTACTAGGTTGATTGAGTCAACCTTGTTAGCTAAAACTTTATGAAGGTATTAGGGTTAAATCCTCATATATATATATATATATATATATATATATATATATATATATATATATACACACACACACACACACACACAAGTTCATTTAATAATTATTTAGAGAAGATAAGAAGAAGCAAGATTTATCACACATTTGTTTATCCACCATTCTACTTGAGGAGCAAGCTTAGGGTTTCATACTTTATTTGGAGATATAAATCTTGTCTTTTGGAAAATTATTGTGGATGCATTGATAGGTTGTGTAGCCTAGAGATTATTTATCCTTGTCATCCTTACATAACACAACAACCTCTTCAAAGCACCTTGGCCAAGGGAGAGATTGAGGCTTAGTGGGTTCATCTTCAAAGGTAAGTATTCCAAAAAAAATTCCTCCTTTTTAAGAGTAGATAAATATGCATTTGTAATTCTCTTCAAAGCATTAGGATTTCATATACATTGATGTGAATATATGTCTTATATACATGTTTAATTTTATTATTTCTAACCCATACTTTATGCCACAAGCTTTGGTGGGTGCTAGATTATAATTTAATTGTTATTAGTTTTTTTGAATATCAAACATAGGATTTACTTTGGGTTATTGCATTATTGTACTTGATTGGAGGCTTTGGAACCCTCTCTAGCCTAGTTTATTATGGTAAGAAATCTCTTGATTGAGTCTAGTAGATCCCCATATTGGTCATGTTCTCTATTATCTAATGTGTCCCCAAATAGAAGTGTATGGTATGACCTATCTTATCAAAGTTATGATTTATTTATAGACATGAAGAATTTATGATTACATACATTCTGGTTAACATGACATGAATATACCCTAGCAAGTTTTATTTCACATTTTCATTATTTTATGATTTTATTTTTATATATTTGTAATACTAGGTCGATAGTGTCGACATAATTATAAATTTTCAATGAAAGTTTAACAAAAAATCACATAAATGCAAATATATATTGTTTATGAAAGTTTTTCATCATATACGGGCTACTAGGTTAACTTTGTCAACATAGTACATTTTTAAACATCTAAATCAACCTACTAGGTAGACCCAGTCAACCCTATAAACTTTGAGACATTTAAATCACCCTACTAGGTCGACCTTATCGACCTTGTACATTAATAGAATTCCATAAAACATACTAACTTGACCTTGTTGATGCAATACATTTTTTAAGTTTTCAACAAATAAGATCTATAAAGCTAGGTTGACCCAATTGACAAAGTTAGTAGAATTGGCAAGTACAAATTAGGGTACATCAACAACAATATTATTTTCTTTTTCATCCTCCAACCCACCAAGGTTACTTTCTATCCTTATTTGTAATTTATATTATTTATTATAGTTTTATTTTTAATAGTTTTTAGTCTTTAAAACTACCCATGTATAGTAAACTAGACCAGCCCTGTCAACATAGTTTTGTATTTGGTATTCTATCTAGAAAACTAGGTTGACATTATCGCAAAAATTGAAATTGTACTTTGTTTCAATGTTGGAATTAACACTTATATGATATTAATTATCTAACACTTTCACTTTCAGTTACTTGCATGCTTATAATATATCACATAGCCTAATTAGGTGGTTTTAAATATATCATTTAGTTGCATTATTTTTTATTTTATGCACACATTACCAAATCAAAAAATCTTAAAATGCATTTTAAAATCATCTACACAAGGCCTACCTACTTGGATTTCATTACCAAGGGGGAATTTGACATGGTTTTCTATCCAAGTATAAAAATGTGATCAATGATATATATTGTCTAAGCACTTGAGACCCTTATTTCTAAAATGTGTGAAGGGAGGGGGTAGGATATAATACCAAGCCCTACCATTGTAAATATATATCCCTTTAAACCCAAACATCTTGAAACCATCCTTAGATTTATTTATAATTACTTACATAGAGCCAACTTATTATCACATCTAAAATCATACTCTAATAATCTAACAACATTCAAGATGACCAATTAGTTTTTGTTTTTCATGTCGATCTCTTATTCTTTGCTCAATTATATGTTGTATTGAAAAAACTTTCATTAGCCAGTGTTGGTGCAAGGTTTTGTGTTATGTGCCTCAATTAGATCAAAACCTATGATCCAACTGATTATGTGTTTCCCTTCACTTCTTTATTTCCAAAATTATTTGTTATTTTTTTCATGTTTTAGTGCACAGTCATTCTGATTGACATAGTCTCTTGCATACTATTTATTTTTCTTCCCTACAATACTGGGTCGATATTGTCGACACAATATTTTGTTTTCCTCCTAGATTACAAAACTAAGTTGACCTGATTGACTATGTATCTTTTTATTTCTTTTTTCATATTTTGTTCCTAGAAATAGGTTAACCCTATAGACTTTGTACATTTTTTAGTTCCTCTTTTTAGTACTAGGTTGACCCTATTGACTATG
The DNA here is from genome assembly GCA_037957365.1 of Torreya grandis. NCBI lineage: Eukaryota > Viridiplantae > Streptophyta > Pinopsida > Cupressales > Taxaceae > Torreya > Torreya grandis. The sequence goes on from JARHVA010008753.1 coordinate 63,433, forward strand.
TACAATTTTTAGAACCTATTTTCTATACTAGGTCAACCCTGTTGACTCTATATAATTTTTTGTCACCTCTTATTTCCTTGTTTTTTCATATCTTTTGCCTTGTTTAATCCTTATCCTTCATCATGAACTTCCTATTTGAAGACAACACTAAGTTTAATTCAATAGATATGATGAGTTTTACAAACCCTCATATGGTCTCCCATAAGCACAATAAGGCTCCTCTCTTGGATGAGAGTAATGTTCATATAGCCACTCATACAATGAATTATAGGATCCCTCCTTATTCCTTTTCACTTCATAATCCTCTTTTCTCACTTGAATATCAACTTGAATTATAATATACCCCTAAAATGCTCTGATTTATCTCTAAATTTACTCAACATTGAGGAAAGGATCCTTCTACCATTTACCATCTCATGATTAGTGGTCAAGTTGAATAGCCTCATTCACCTTCTCCCACATTCTCACATGAATTTGGGGATGATATCTTATTTTATTCTCAACATCCTCCCTCTATTATGAATCCTTCTCATACCATGCCCTCTTCTTCCTTGACTTCTTCTACCTTCCTGCCTAGTATCTCCACTACCATGACAGGTTCTACATCTAGTGGACCTATTCCAAGATCCAATCTCCTTAACTCTTCTACTAGTGCATCATTTTCTACCCATGTTAATCATTATTTTATTTCTATTACTTCTCATCCCTTTACTAATCCATCTTTTTATGTGGAAGCAAAATTTTCCACTAGTGTCTCACATTCTAACAATTCCTCTCAAGCTCTTACCAATAGCAATAGTGGTACTCTAGACACTAATACCAACTATAATGCTTTAAATAATCCTAAAAATACCAATCAAACCCATCAAATTTTATTACAAATTTGTAATCAGATGAATACTTTTCAATCTCATAATACAAATCAAATGACAATAATGCAAAATCAACTTCTCCATCTTTAAACCCACCATCAGCTAATGCCTTGGGGCATGCATAATCAAAATTTTATTGCACCTCCTCTTTGATATTACCATCGAAATCTCATCCCTCAACCTCATTTTATTAATGAGACAATTAAGCATCTTCAAAATCAATCTCTTACAACTTAAATTTCTAATATTGATATAGGAGGTATCACCCCTACCATTTATTACAATGGATCAAATGATCTTCCTCTTCATCTAAAAACATTTGGAAATCTCTATAAATATTGGGTAAAATTAAATACCTTTGCTTCTACCAAGATATTAGCCAAAATTCTCACAAGTGATGCTTTATATTGGTACAACCAACTTGAAACTCATTATATGACTAGTTTTGAGGATTTAGTCAATGCTCTAGTCAAAGAGTTCCAAACTAGTGATCTTGAGAATAGCTTAGCCCATTTTATTAATTTTAATCAAATTGAAAACAAAACTATCCAAGCTTTTGATAAAAGGTGGAAAACATTATCTAATAAATGTGAACATAACATGGTTAATGATAACCTTTTTCATCTCTTTACCAATGCTCTTTTTCCCAAGTTAAAATATTGGGTCTAGACTCTCTCTTCACATACTTTGGAGGAGGCCATTGACTAAGCAAAAAATTAATGTTTACGTATGCATCAATTAGATCCACCCTAACCTTCTATAGGTAATCTTATCTTACTTAAGAACAAGAATCATCATGCTACCAATGATGGTGTCATAGACTCTTATGATTCCATTTACACTATTCAAGCTATTGTTCCTAACCAATCTTAAGAACTAGTTCCCCCTTCTCAACAATACACCAATCCTCATTTATCTTCACTTAATAACATTAATGTTTAGAAACTTTTATCTTCAACTAAATTACTAAAATGTCTACCTAGGCCTCTACCATGATAAATTGATCCCACTCATCCTATGAAATCTTGATATGATCTTAACAATTTTTTTTGGCTTCATACTAGTTGGGGTAATTCTCATGAGACCTATAGTTAACTATGTAATTTGGCAATGGATTTTATTCTTGGTCCTGATTTGATCATTCATAAATGCCAACAAGCCTAAAATATTGATTTTAAGGCCCATGAAACTAATACCAAATCTCAAACATTGAATAAAGATAATGCTTAATTGGCCATCTATAAAGATGCTCTTCCAAATCACCAAAATCACTAAAATAACCAAGACAACCAAGACAAGCTCACTCCTTCTACCAATAATGTATATAGTCTTGTTGATCTTACTCCTGGAGAGAATGTGGTTAATATGACTAATATTTAAAGGGTGGTTACTTTAATTTATCCTCAACCTATCTACACCCATCCATCATCTCGTATATTTTGTGTTATCCAAGATTATTTTCTAACAAACTTAAATGAGTTGGGTCAAGATGACCTTATAAATTTTGATGATCCAATTCCCACTTCTATCTTATATAACACTTCATATTATAATTTTATCATCCCCCCATCTTCCTTAGCTAACACTAATGACACTAAATATTCTTTCAGAACTTCTTCTAATGATTCTCAAAACCAACCAATGCCAACTGCTTCATCTTCTCAACATAATTTACAACCTTGTTTTAAACCTTCTCCATCTTATCAATATAAATTATAATATACTTCATATCCTCATTCTTAGGACCTCCTTCAACACTATACACATATTTATAACAAACTTATTATGGGTTATGATGAGTGGCATCCCATCATGGAACTCAATAATATCCCATCCCAAATTCCATTTCTTGAGCTTATGAAGACTTCTCTACATCATTAAAACTATCTAATTCAACTCTTGTTCAAAATGAACATCCATCATCCCCCACTAATAGGACATGAAGTAACCTTATATGGATTTGAAGATAGCATATTACAATAATGTGAAGAGATGTCCATCCATGTTGATGAAATAATGGACACTTTTCTTTCTTTAAAATTTTCCATCACTTCTATAACTCCCAATGAGATTGTGTTTCATGAAAATATTTATCCTCTATTAATTAGTGTCTAAATTGTTGATATCCAAGTCAAGTGTGCCTTGATTGATGAGGTTTCTAAAACCTATGTTACCACTCTCAATTTTATCAAAAACCTTGGATATTTTAAATGCAATTTTAAATACACATGAAACATGTGTCAAAGCTATGATAGAATGAAAATTCCTCCTTTATGTCGTGAATGGATTCCCATTACCATCCTTTCTATCATCATTCATGTTAAGGTGATGATATTTAACTTTCCACTATCTTACAACAATATGATTGTTAGGCCAAGGACTCATTACATGAGAGTTGTTGCTTCTTACACCTACCAATGCATTAAATTACCTCATAATGGATCTATATTTAAGATTAAAGGTGACACTAATCCTTTCAATTTTTAATAATTCCAAGATCATCATGTCTTCAAGATTCATAATCTTGAACCTTTGCCTAGTTTTCCATTCTATGAGTCTCAATGATTTAACTTTTTTTATCAATTCCACTCAAGGTTATAATGGTCATCCCAAACTAATTTGGAATATTCCCCCTAACCTCCTATATTTTTATGATGATGAACCTGATGAGATCAACCTAAATATTAAAAATTATAATGTCTCACCTCATCTCATCTCTCAACTTCTCACTTATTTGCAACCTAATTCTTACAAACCTATTGATCATGGCATCCCCATTGCCTTGACTAAGACTTGACATTCCATTTATCACACCTCATCAAATGATAACATCATCCACACCTACATCATTTATCTTCATACATCTGAATAAAATGATGGTTATACCGTAGATGATCCATTCTTAGGTGATCTTTTTTAGGCCCATGATGCTGAGATTATCCATTATTATTACTATTTACTTCAATATTTTAGTGTATCTTCCCATATTCCATCATTTTATTTCCTAATTTTATCACTTTTCCTCTTTATCATAGGGTAGATATGGTTCAAACACCTCTAATTTCTAAATAACCATATAGGAGTAAGCTTATGGATTATTCTATGACTGGGCCTTACTACTTTTTTAGGTACCCTGATCCCTATAACCTATTTATCCTTGAGATACATGCAACCCTCATTCATCCTTCTATATACCCCACTCCTTCCTTATTAAATCCCACTTTAGATCCCATTACTACTCCCACTTTAGCTGACTCTATTCCTTATTTTGATCCCATTGCTCCTTCGATTGATCCTAGTCTAGTCCTTTCACCAGCACACCTTCCCTCAATGATAGTTTGCTTATTTTAGCATAGATGGCTTCATTTCCCACAAAATGGGCCAATGGGGCTTCAAAAACTCATTCTACTTATGTTACACATCTTCTTATGAGTATGTATATTAATCTTATTCAAAAACATATATTTACTTCCATGACATATATAATCAATCATGTATGCATTATTACAAACTATGATAATATATTGACACGTTGCATCTTTCTACCCTTTAGTCCTCATACTATGCCATACCTCCCCCAAAGGTCCTACCTAAGTATATTATGAATTATGGAGATGTGTATTATCTTCACCACCAATGGGGCACCCATCACACTAATTTTTTCCATATCCTTTACCAACATCTTAAATATCACCTTTTAATTGTTCTTTTACCTTATATTATTCCTCTCATAGGTTGTTTCCACAAGAAGGATCCCCTTCTTATCCTATGGTTCCAACTCCTATGGTTTTATCCCCTCATTTACTCCCTTCATCACTTCCTATTACTCCACCTATGAATCCTTCACCTATGGTCCTTCCCTCACATGTGGATCCTTCTCCACCTATGAGTCCCTCACCTACAAATCCTTCGCCACTGATGATCCCTTCCTCTCTTATAGATTATACTCCCATGAAATCTTCTAAGCATCCTTTGCCTAATATCCCTCTTCAACATTATAAATAAAGCATTCCTAACTTTTTTATTGAGGAGATTAGATGTGAAGTATTTTCCCAAATTTCATTGAAGATAAATGAGACATTAGCTATAGTTCGCATCCAACTTCATAAAGACTTACTAGTTGTTCTAGATAGTGTGTGTGGGTAAATCTATTAGTGCTTATGAACACATTCATGGTCTTATTTAAATTTAAATTTGGATTGGATATGTGCTCCAAATTTATACTTATCTATTTTTTATATCATTTGACATTGCATCAAATTCTTATTTTTCTTACATGGTGACTTTGATTTTGAACTTTATATTGATTATTATGTCACTTACATTTACTTTTAGATGTCAAATTTATCATTTTCTTATATTTATTCTAAATGTTATTTGTTAAAAACTCCCTTGTTCTCGTTTCATGATTTTTTGCTTTTGTATCTCTATAAACATAGATAATTGTTATTGTGACTCAATTATACAAAGCTTGTTCCCTTTAGTTATTTATTCGATACCATTTGATTAGTTAGAAAAAAATTATAATTTACTATTAAAATTCAACTTTGGATATGATTTATTCTTATTTTTTTCCTTTCCATAAACTAAGCATATATATGGTTGATAATTGAGATAACATGCTAGTTCATTATCAAGCCTAAGTGTCCTAGTCAGTCTTGTCTTTGGTTACTTATATTCCTTTAGCCTAAGCCTAAAGTTAATTCATTTATATCACTCTATCTCTCATGATTGGTCATTAAAAGTATGTATAGAGGAGGAATATTAAAAGGCCTTTAAAATATTCAAAATACAAAACATTTAATAAAAGGGAATGATGCAAAAGGCAAAAACATTCAAAATTCTTAAAATTCAAATCACACTAAAAGATGTGATTCAAAGTACATATCCTTTTTCTAGTCAAATATCAAACTCCACAGTTGGCCTCATGGTAGAGCCAAGGTCCATTGGGGTGAGGTAGGCTAGTATATTATAAAAGGAGAATAATTTTTTTTTGTTACCTACTTTCTCACGCAAGTACCTAATCCATATAGTTTATCGATGACTCTATAAGGGGTCCTGAGGAATGGGGAACACATCATGGGAAGGTAAGTCCAGTGTAATTTTCTTAAACCAATATACCTTCATGACTTTATCTAAGTAGCATGCTTATTTGCCTACACAACTTTATGTCTATAGTGAATAGGTTCCCTTTGTAAATTGATGGTTATTAGTCACTTAGTGTCTTCCCATGTCCTTAATGTGACCCATGTATCCTAAGGTCTTATCATAAGATACCTCATTTATTATTTTTACACTCCTTTTTTCACTCCCTACATTCCTCATATTTCCTCTTAAGAAATATTATTTTGTTCACTGATCACTCCCATAGGGATTATATTTGTGATTTGCATTGTAAGACCATGGATAAGACTTGGCCTTATCTCACAAATTACCAAAATTTCACATTCATATTACCAACATCCCCTTGTTACCAAAATTTTCACATTTAGTTCACCTCATTGGTGTTCCCTTTGTGAGTTGCAGTGTAAGATCATGGATAGGACCTAGCCTTCTTCACAAAATTATCCAATAATCTAAGTCATAATCAAAATTACATGTGTCAAATATGAAATAAGATGGGATTTATTATGAAGTTACATGTCATTGACATGCTTTTATGTTTGATTTAGTATGTTATATGCTTAATTATTTACTCTTTCACTCTTTTATCTTCTTATTTTTTGATTTCATGTAATAATCTAACCATTTCTTGAATTTTTCATACTTCCTAGCATGAATTAGTGTGATAAATTTAAGACCATTTTTGTCAATTTTATTTTTATCTTATACTTCCCAACATGATTTAGTATGATTGATAGAATTATTTGATTTTTTATACCATTTATCTTTCACATGTTTCCATTTCATTCCATTACTTTCATAATTCCCAACATGATTTAGTATGATTTTACTTATTTTAATTTGGTTCCAAAAGCTTTTTTTCAAGGTTTAAAAACAAACTTTTTATTTTCTTATTTACCACCCTTTGGTTTCTTATACTTAGTCATTTCTATGTTTATTACACATTTCCCAATATGAAATATTGTGTAGTACATTTTGATTTTTGATTGATTATACTTAGGCAAATATTTTTCATCTATTTATTTTTAACCATGCGTGCATCTTACATAGTGATAGAAAACAAAACACAAATAATATATTTCCTATAGCATATACAATAAAAATATAAATACATGTGATAGAAATAAATATATCCAAGGATCTATAACCATAACCATAATGTAAACGCATAAAAATAACATCCAACTACAAAAATTAGACACACACACACACAGATATATGTGTGTGTGTGTGTGTGTGTGTGTGTGTGTGTGTGTGTGTGTGTGTGTGTGTGTGTGTATGTATACACACACACACACACACACACACACACACACACACATATATATATATATATATGTATACACACACACACACACACATATATATATATCATTTATGATTTATTTTTTATACAAGGTATAAAAATACATAGCTCTAGCTCTATGGATGGGCCCTATCATGCCTATCTCATGGCCTAGCCATTCTACCCATAGATGCCTTGATCTAAATCCTCTAAATGGAACATAATAAAAAGGCTATCTAAGATCTCAGTCATGATACATTCCCTTATAAATGATCCACCTAGGCCTCGACCTACCTCAATTGGGTCATAGTTACTAGATGTACCACTCTCTCCTAGGCTTGTACCTATTCCATCTATGTCATAGTATTTAGATGCATGGATCTATTTTAATCTAGGGCCTACCATGTTTATGCCTCTCCTACACCCACCCTTGTTAGTGGTTTTGTCTCCTCTATATACACTTGTAACCACCTCATGGCCTCTCTTTCTAGTCTAAACTAGCTCATTTGAGATGGGATAGATGGTAGCATGAGATCCTCTTTATGGTAGGGTTGTATGGCATCAACACCTCATCTATGATATCATCAAGTACTCCCCTCACTATGGACCCCCATCTAGTATCCTCTTTTGAATCACCTATAAAAGGCCAACTAGATAGATATTATATCCTTGGCATATCTCAAAATCTATCTATCTATACTCTATCTTAAATAAACTTAACCAAATTTTAACCATCTTTTATTACCTGGCTATGTGTCTCCTACCACCATCTTGCCATCTCCATGACTATTGAGCATAATCTCTCCATCATCACATCGTTTGAGAACCTCTTCTATAGGTCACCACTCAAATGCAAATCCTAGATTCACCACTCATGCCTACCTTAGGTTACACTTGAGTGGTCTCTCTATCACCCAACTCTATCTTATCCCACTCGATGGCTCACCTAAGATGACTACTATCTTTTCTCTCTCTTGATTATCCTACCTCTATAAATTTTATGTTTTTAGTGGTCACTATTGATCTAGATGTGATGCTATTAGTAGTCCCTCTAGTACTCTTACCTCCATAAATATACCCTCTCCCTCTACTACATGTCATGCCTAACTTATCCATGGTCTCTCATGTTGTAGTCTAATCACTAGCCTCATAACTAGTGGCCCTAATCCTCTTATCCCCCTTATCTCTATCACATGATATGCCCAAAATGTGATCACCACTATTGGTTCCACTTGGTGAAGAAATCCCATCTGACTTACTACATGTGCCACTGGATGTGGATCTATCCACCAAGTATAGTGGTCAGTAATCTCTATCCATGCCAATGTTGGTTCCACTATCTTCCAACTCAACCATATGATAACAATGTGCCCATAAGGATACCATAAAATTTATACTCACCTCACTATCAATAACATTGGCATGTGGGGCATAATATGTGCTACCTGATCTTACCACCACCTCTATACCTGAAGAAACCTATCATCAACCACATGGGGTAACCTAGTTATTCAAGACATAGGAAACCTCTCATATATCCATGCACTTAATAATATAATAGGCCCTATAAAATTTATCCCTCTAAAAATCACCTTATACATTTCATCCACAAGTTGTACCTAGATGATAGAGCTTAATTCATACAACATCCCATCCTCCAATATCATCTAGCATAAAACTATCATAAATAGTGGTACTTTTCATCTAAATTATAACACAACACCCATGTTATCACAAGTCTTATCAACACCTTCTATATGTTCTAAATCTATGAGGTATAAAAATCAAATAAACTAACTCTCATTTAGGGTAAATCCTCTCTAAGCCTGTCACCCATATGGCTAAGGCTCTCCTTTCTTCCTCAATATTTGGTACTCTTAAAACCATGGGTGTCCTACTATAGGTAGTCCTAAGATAGCATGAACATCCTCTATGGTGATACCCACCTTAATGGTGTCCCATACACCTCCTACCTAAATGTATTATTCAACTATTCCTAGGCCCCCAGGAACATGATTAACAAATCCAAACTCAATGAAATCCTACACATCTCCACAATACCTCTTAAACCTAAGGAAATCAATATAGATTAGTCTCCAATACATAATTTCTATAATAAGTCAAATATATATGTTGCATATACTATGCACCAAAATTTGGGCCACCCCTACAACCATAAAATAATAAAAGATGTATTAGAACCTCCATGTCATTTATCATAAAAATACATTATTTTTATAATTTTAACAACAACAAGCCTAATTTGCTCTAATTTAATCATTTTTAATCAATTCAACCTATTTTTAGCCTACTTACCCATTTTAACACTCAATCACCATTCTAGGCCTTTCTAGCACTCTTTCAACCTATTTCATGCATTTTTGTACTATTTTGGTCACTTATTCAAACACTAGGTTGACTTAACAAACTAAGTCAAACCTTTAATTTTTCCCCTCTTAGTACTAATTTTATAGAGTGGATTTCTCTACTTGGTTGGTAGTCATGTACTAAGTCAGTAGTCTAAAAAAACACACTAGGTTAGCACATACCTACTAGGTTAGAAGTCTGGATTTGAAAATAAATTAGCATACTCATTGACTGCATTGACCTAGTTATTTCTATCTATTGACCCCTTACATTTTTAGTAATAAATGACTTTTCATAGTTATTACTCTAATCCCTTCAAACCCATTTCTCTACTTTATTTTTCCTACACCTAGCAACTTTTTGGGTTCATTTTGATTCCTATAATTACATTAAAACACAAATTTCTAAGAAAACACTTAATTTCAAAAAAACTAGTTTGAAATTCTCAATTGCCTACTAGTGTTGCACCCACTACTGCTATTAGGAGTCCCTCTCATCTTGAGTATAGTCTCCTTTCCATCCTCACTTGGTTAGTCTCTCATATCTCTTTTTCTCTCCTTCACAATTCAAATATAACAAATGACTTCCTTTTGACCTTTTTTAAACATACTTTTCAAAAATCACAATCTTTCAAATATTTTTTGTTAGATTCCTTGTTTTTCCTATATCTTTATTTTTACTACTCCCTTTTTGAACCATGAAATATTATGGAATCATGATGGCATAGAGAATATTTTCCACTACTAGATGCCTATCTTCCAAAACTTTTGATTTTTGGCTATTATTTACACTAACTTCTATAAGTTTGCCTAATGTTCTTCACATTTTGACACCTTCACTTATCTTATGGTCTCCTTTATCTACAACATTAAGGTAAGTAAATTTATGCATTTTTTAATTTTTTCCTTTCATTTATCTTATTTTCTCCATAATTTATTTTACTTAGTGTTATCTTTATGTGTTATCATGTTCTATTCTCAAAGCACCATCCTATATTACACTCACATGACATGTGATGGTGCTTTAGGAATAGAACATGATAACACAAAACATTGATGCTAAGTAAAATGTAGTAATAAACAAATAAGATAAATGAAAGGACAAAATTGAAAAACACATACGTAGGTAAGTAAAGGTATATGTTTATTTTAATTCTATCTTTTCATTTATCTTATGTGCTCCTTATTGAATTTTAATTAGCATCGGTGTTATGTGTTATCATGTTTTATTCCCAAATAACCATCTTGTGTTGCACTCACATGACACATGATTAGATTCAAGTGGGGAATATGTATACACATAATATTTTCAAACTTTTATCACTTACTCACACTTTGTATCTTGCAAGACCTTATCAAGTCTAAATATCTCTAAGTATATGCCATAAGGATAACACTCGGAAAGTGGTGGGTAGACCATTGGTACTTTATAGTATTGTTGACCCTTTTTACAGTTCTTATCTACAAACTTGTATCCTAAAAATACTATCCCTAAGTTTGTTTTCTATTGCACACTCTCTACTCATTTGCCACCTTTTATCCTCCTTTTTCTTAACCTTAACCCCTTTTTATAAATTGACTATAGTAGATCACTTAGGTCAAAACTATATAGTTTTCATCTTTTATTTACTATATTAGGTCCACTGTGTTAACCCTATATAGTTTTGGGTAAAAAATCAATTAGGGTCTAGGTTGGCTCTTAACTAACCTAGCCCGTGACCTAGTGAATTGTTATCCAAAATTATGCTAGATCAATTGATTTGACCCTATTAGCTAAAACTTTTGGAAGGGCTTAAGATTAAATCCATCTATATATACAAGTTCATTTTTCCATTATTTATATAAGAGAAGAATTAGTAATAGCTATTATGTATTTTATTATCAAGCATTATACTTGAGGAACAAGCTTCGGTTTTCATAATTTCTTTGGAGATATAAATCTTGTCTTATGGAGAAGTCTTTTATATGCATTGAAAAGTTATGTATCCTAGAGATGATTTATCCTTGTCATCCTTACATACCAAAATAACCTCTTACAAATTAACTTTACCAAGGGAGAAATTCAAGATCGATTAGTTCACCTTCAAAGGTAAGTATTTATAACTTTGTTCTTCCTTTGTAAGAGTAGATAGATATGAATTTGTATTTATCTTCTATGCCTTAAGATTCCATATACATTGACATGAGTATATGTCTTATATGCATGTTTATTTTTATTTTTTCTAAACCCCAAATTGTGTCACAAGCTTTAGTGAGTAGTAGATTATACTTTACTTTACTTGTTATTAGTTTAGTGAATATAAAACATAAGACTCACTTAAGGTTATTGTGTGATTATGATTTACTGGAGGCTTTGTAACCCTCTCTAGCATAGTGTATTATGGTAAGAGATACACTAATCAGGTATAGTAGATTCTTATATAGGTCATGTTCTTGATTATATAATGTGTCCCCAATTGTAAGTGTATGGTATGATCTATCTTCTTTGAGTTAGGATTGATTTATAGACATGATGTATTTTTAATTGCATACAAGCAAATTTCTCTAACTTGCTTGAATTATGGTTCCATTAGGCATGCCAAAAATTATTATTAGTCTATATTCCATCCTTGAAGAAAAAGTGTTTTAGATTTGAATCATCTAACTTACTATCAGATCACATCTAGATGTGGGTAGCCTATTGAGTGATACAAACCTCTAGTTTCTGGGCTAGCTCCCTTGATGCATCATCTATACTCAATTCATAAACCTACATTATTATCAATGAAAAAGGATAGAAGGATGAATTAATTAAATCCTATAATATAAGAGGTGATGCACCAATATGTTGTGTCCTCACTATTTGACCCTTTAATAACACTTATGAACAAGATAAGGACCAATAACTAAACCACTCTCTCTAAAAGACTCCTCAGCATCAGTGTTTCATGTGGATGCTATGCTAGATGATTAAAATTTGAGGGTGATGAATGAGAGGTTTGATTTAAGACACTACCAATCAGATTACACTCTAAGCACAATCACTAACACTTTCACACACCATGTGACCTATATAGAATAGTATTCTAACAACTAGGTGAGAAATAAGGACCTTTAAATGGAGATAAGACTTAACCACTTGTGTAAATCAATAATTATAAAACACACTAGACTAACATAGAGAAGTTGAACTAGTCCTTATATTAGTTCAAAGGTTATAGGGTACAATTAGGTAGAGTTTATTCATACCTAGTTGAGGGATCCATATAATGGATTTTAAAGCCCAATTTATAGAATATGAGAAGCAGAAAGAAGGACAATGTGGTGTAGAAGTATAGATCAAAGGTCATGAAGACCATCATTCATTAAATAATCATTGAAAAACATGAGTTGGGGTAGTAACAAATCTATAACTCCTTCCATCTATTTCCTTGGTTTCTTAATGGCCTTTAATGAGACCTTTTGGGCATAGAAGTGGAGTGTATGGCTTATATTTGGCCATATCTAATCCTATGAAGACATAATCCACTTGGTAACTAATCCATCACTCCTATAAATGAAAAGAGAGTTCATGCACCCATTATAAGGGGCAATTACTTGTTTGGCCTATCCATTACTCACCTAGCTACCACTCTCCATGCCATCATAAGCCCATTTAATGAATTATTCTCCTAGTAGGAAAGAGACTTGGGATTTCGAGGCTTTCAAGTGAGGGATGAGTGTGATAATGGCTTGAAGAGTTTTATACAATAATGTCCCTGCCTTTGAGATTACCTAATGTAAATGAAGTTCATCTCCTAAATTATGTTCAAGTTTAATCATAATACTTATTTTTTCTACTATGGGAGTTTAAGAGAGGTTTTTTGGTAATCATTCCACCTCTATATAGTCCCAATAGGCCTTTATATTCACTCAAGACCTTTAATATGCTAGGAATTATTATAATAGATATAAAAAGAGACCTCATAAGCCCTTTCCCTACACATTTTGGGTTCACACATGCCAAGTTTTTGGTGTACATAGAGGTCATGTAACCTTTAGGTATCTTCTTAATGTTTTAATGGTGCATTATGGTCATTATAATCATAAAAAAGAGTCTCTTGCCCATCAAGTTCTCTATTAAGGTTTTATAAGGTTTAGAGTAGCCTACCATTTTAATGATGGTTCATAGACTATAGGAATTAAAATTAAAACTTAATGCCATGAATTTTGAGCACATAGACCCCCTAAAATATCCCTAACATATCATAGTCCCATGAATCATGTATGGTGAGTTATAGGCAAATGTTGTTAGTCCTTAGGCTTTCACTAAGAATTATAGGTATGCTAATAGTGTTAAGGATCATTCATAGAGATTCACACCTAATACAAACTCTTTATTATATGGGTGGAAAGTGGATATGGGTCCTCAAATTATCCTAATATTAATGGGCCATTTTAATATTTTAATTTCATATATTATAAATTTAAATAGCAACTCAAACTAGCAAATTGGGGTGATGAAGCTCAAGGAGGGATATTAAGCCAAATTACCACTTCCCCTATATTTTCATCCCTAAAAACCCTCTCAAAATACTTTTACCACCATCATAAATCCTTTTATGTAAATATATATTTTTGAGGATCTTGTCATGCCATAAGGATGGAGTTGGGTATTTTATGCTTAAGTGAGGGTTTAGGCCATATGGGCATGAACTAAGCCTTAAGACATTAGGCCACTTGTATGTGATTATGGTAGCTTAAAGATATTATTATTGTCCTTTTTAATTAAAATTTAACCCTTTACATATTATTATAATGGCTCATGATTTCACCTCTATCATTATTCATATTTAGATCTATTACAACCATCTTTGGTCTTTACTCAGTGCTCAGATTAGTTGATGCCAAAGACTCGAGTGGTATTGTTTCCTTCTTTCCTTAATATTAAAGGATTAAAAACCACTAATTGAATTTAATTTAAATATTTGTAAACTCTTATTTAGGATTTATTCCACTTATTCCTATGACAACATACTCTTCTAGTCACACATAGACACAAGCATGTGTGTTATGAACCCTTAGTCAGACCTAGGAAACTCTCTTAACCTAACTCTATCTTAAAGGATTTTGAGGGCTATAAAGATGAAATAAAACCACTATGGGACCCATTAAAAATATTATGTTACCTTCCTCATTCAAAATAGTATAGATATCCCATCTTGATAGGCATACTTGTATGAATTAAGCCAATTATTTATATAGAGTTAGAGGGCACTATGTTAGCATGTGTTGGTCACTATTTTATATCTCATATTTTATTTAAATAACATAACCTATGTACTTTTATCCTTTTCTTGACTTCCCTCCTCAATGTGTATATGAAATTTCACTCCCAAAGATGGAGACAACCTACCTCTAGTCCTATAAGTAGTGATTAGGAACACTTAACTATAGTTGGAGCATTCCCACATGTCAATGAGCAAAGAGAAATTATCTATAGGCCATAGAAAAAACCTAATTTTCCACCTTTTAAACTAATTATCCTCCCTTAAGATAGTTATTTTCACTATTATATATCCCTCTCTTGGATCTTCCTAATCTCATCTATAAGTGGTGATTAAGGGGAAACTCTTTAAAATTTGGGACTTAATTGATCTTATAAAAAATTTCATTGGCCTATTAAATGTGTCCAAATTTGGTTTAGCTTCTTCTCTCACATTTTAATTTTCATTTCATGGCATTATACAGACTTATTGTCTCACTCTCACCCCTAGGATTATGCATGAGGACTTAAAACTATAGGTGCATCACATAGTCCTTTTAATGTTCTGAGTATAAAATGCAAAGCCTATTATGAGGTGAAAATATCCCAATGAAGTCATTACATAGTATATGTATTTTATGATACCTCATATGGACTATTACTCCCCATTCAAGACCATATATCAAGACCTAAACATCTGTATCTAGATACTCAACAAAGTAAGGCATTTGTTGCTAATAAATCATGCATAATAAGGGAGAAATTCAAACCTAAGAGTACAAAAATCCCTTAAAGAATGATAATAAACCTTAAACTATGCTAAGAGGCTTATGAATGAATTTGGAGCCAGTTTATGAGTTTTGGTCATGAGGGACATAAGGAGGATTGTTTATTGTAAGAAAGGGTTTGTTCCACTTGGCTAGATTACCCTATCCATTTGAATATGACATTATTTATATACTTTCTATCTAAATATTAATTTTCATAAGGAAAATTTAAGTCATGTTTGAATTTTGTTTCCTTATTTCACATGGTAAGCATGAAGAAGCTTGAAAGTGACATGTCATGACATAAAAGGTGATTAGATGAAGTGTGTGAAGAACATGGAGGAAGAAATGGAAAAAATCGCCAATCATCCTTATGCTTTGATCCTTCATGAAAACACAAGAACTCTTTCACATGGCCTATAATCTACCAACCAAGGGAGGCCATTTCTTGATATGTCTTTGTAAGTACTATGAAAACATGCTTAGATAGGTATAAAACACTTAATAGGACTATAGATGCATTTATAAATGCCCAAACTATTATAATAGTTCAAGCATTTAATAAATATACATATATTTAAATTTATGGAAATTGATTAAAATCACCTAGGGGTCTTAATTATTTTTCATAAATCTCAAGGACTTGATCTAAAAACTAGTGGCACTAGTTGCAATCCAACTAGGGACCCTACCTCTATCTAATATCTTGGGATTTGAATCCCTTTATAAAAACTATACCATCTAACTCAAATTGGATCTAGAGATATTGTCAAGGGATTAATGGGGATTCCACTATAATTTATGCCTTTCTTTGCATATTTTACACATGAATCTTTCTCTTACATGCCTTCAAGGGGTTCCCTTAAAATTTCTTACTTATTCTGACTCTAATCTATTTATACAACTTTGTACAAAACCTATAAACACTTTCAAATAATCAATTTATTTAATTTCCTTACGTTTGAGATATTGAAGTCCATTTGTGGCCAAGAGGAGATAAATTAGGATTCAAATATGTTTTAAAAATAGAGAGTACAGATGAAGGGAAGACAAGATGTCATTTTTCACATGTGTGAGCCCTTTGGTATGGATGAAAGGTGTTTGACTCCTAAAAAATATTATTTTTACATTTAAAACTACCTTGAAAAGATATTATGATCATAATAAGGCCATTTTAGATACTTTTAATTCTTAATAATGACACGATCATGTCTTAGGGGTCATAAAAATATAATGCACATGATTTAGATGCCCTATAGAAGGCATAATATTGATGATTTCAAATGAAACACCAATTGGGGATAATACTTTAACATCTAATAAAGAACCTTAAGTTATTTTAAGGCTTTATATAAGGTTCATCATCTTTCCTCAAACTATCCCCTAATCTCATGAATTTTGCCCCTATTTATGAAGGTTCATGGTATGCTCAAATGAGCATATGACTAGCTATGGATTGCAATGTGTTATATCACCTTCCATGAGTATATTTAGATGACAAGTACCATCTTAAGTCTTCTAATATACTCTCATACATAATTTACACAAAATGATGCTTTGACACAACTTCAAACAATGTGAGATGAGGGCCACCTTAAGACTTTGACATGATTCACTATTTGAACGTGATTACTCACCTCCTAAGAAAAACTAACTCTTTCTTAGGTTTTAAATACATTTCAAACACTTATAAGATGACCAAAAATAATCTCAAGTGTTTATTTAGTATAAGTTGACCCTTTCTAAGCCCAAACAAAGAAAGATGTCAATAGTAGGTTGTTAATTTTATACAATTAAAATGTCTAATATAAACAACTCTATAGAGGGATAACATCCCTCAAGGCATATAAAAAATAATTAGATATACATCAATGTGACCAAAACATTTATAAAATAAATCTAATAAATCTATCTTCCTCTTCTATATGGGTGTTGAAGCAGTAGAATGACCAGGGTTGTCACTATGATGACATCTCTTGCTTGTATCTCTTTCTATCACCTCTCCACTATCTACTAATTGGTGGATGGGAGGGTGAGTCCTACCTGATCCTCTCTCTAATGTTGTCATCCTAATCAATAACTAGAGGATCTACCACCTCCTTCCCTTACCATAGTGTCCACTAAGGCCTCTGTTCTCCTTATCTTGACTAATAAAGTGTTATTCTCTATCCTCAATATTGTTAACATAGTCAAGGCATTATATAATTGAAAAAAAAAACATATGTATGGTTACAAATCCCTATATAAATCCTAGATTCTACCAATAATTTGTCTCATTTATACCCATATCTCAACTAAAAATATTGATCAGGGTATCACAGATCATACTCTTATTTGTGCTCATAATATCTGAAATCATAAATCACATAAGATGAATTAGATCCACTTGACATAATTAAATAAAACATATGCAAAATTAGCTAAGCAATTAATATAAATTAACACACAAACTATAAATCATGAATGAACAAATAAAAAATTTACTTGAATCTCCCTCCTACCACTTAGGATCAGAGTTGTCATCCATAACCTCTTCTTCATCTAGCTATAGATCTTCCTCTAACTCAGCATGACCTGGGGCCTCACCCTTACCCTATATATCTCTTAGTTTCTACTATTTTATAGGTCCTTATAGTGGTGGTGGTGGTGATGGTGGTGGACCTATTTGATACTTTTTTCCTACTCTAATATATCCTCCTCCTAATCTAATTATTTGATAGGATAATTAGGTGATAGGTACCCCTATCACTATTAGGTTCCATACTATTTTCCTTAGTCTCACAAATCTCACCTCAAATTTCCATCTATACACAACTATAGGAATGGGGAGGTTTCCCATGTAGGGCATAACAAACTATTGAGGCACCTAATCCACTGGGTGTGCCTCAACCTATAATAATCTATCTTCAACCTATGTATCCCCTATGACTACCACAAGATAAAATACCTCATTATTTATATTCCTAACCATGTCTTAGTAGGGTATAGAAATCAAATTCATCATCATTAGAGAGGATAGAGTCTAGGGTAAAATTTGAAAGTGTACCACATCTACCCATATGAAAGCCCTAATGTCTTAAAGTTCCCCAATCAACACTCCTCTTTGATAGGGAATCATCCTCTCATAAACCCAACCCATAATTATAGTTGGGTGGATGATGGAGAGACATCCTAAGAAATCCACTTGATATAAGTCCCTATAGTTCTATGTCACCATCTCTTGAATCTAAGTGTGTCCAACCCCTGTCTCATTTATATGACAAACAATCAGTGATTGACTATAAATATCTTATCAATAACCTTGTCCCCCACTAATTGGGTGGTAAGGATACTAATGATGTCCATCCTTAGGTTTGGCATCATTGATCCATCCACCTAAAAAACACATGATACACTTCACACATATGTTAGGCATGTTGGCATATCCAAAATACTCTACCCAGTTGTGAGCCTCATGGTGATTATTAGCTTCATGAATGGACACCAAATGGCCTATCATTTGAAAACTATTAATTTGGTATACATCCATGAAAGTGATAATTCACTCTTTTGAGGCTTAAGGAAACACATAGGTGTTCTGTTTAGGGTCCAAGTATGTCAAAAAATTGCTTATCAATTGACTAGAGGAAGGGGTGATGCCAACTTGCACAATACAAAGAATCCTCGCTCAATCGAGTAGGTCTAAATCATCATCCATTAGAATTGATAAGACATGAGGGAGCCACTTGTACTATTAGGCTCTAATCCACCATATATGGGCTCCATGAAATAATCAAAGATATCTTATATTATTTAGTTAGTCAATAAAACCAATCTCATCATCTAAAAAAGAAAAAATATCCACTTTCTTCTACACCCACGAAACCACCTCTATTTATAGGTAGTAGTTGTGAAACCACCCTATGGTAGTTGACAAAATAACCCAAGATAGTAACATAACCACCTTAGGTGGTTATGTAACCATCCATTTGTGGCAACACCATAACCATCCTATGGCAGATGTAAACCCACTATGATGGTCATGAAAATACCCCTACAATAGGGGATATTTTTATAACCTGATTAATGGTTCTAAAAGCCATTTACAAGTTCCCCAAAACCCCTTAAAAACAAAAAAAATCATATAAATCCTATAAAATGTGATAAAATACTAATCTACCCTCCCCTATAGTGATCAGAAAGCAAAATAAATTAAATTTGTCTAGATTTTAGCTACATTTTGAATAAATTTTAGAAAATAGGGAAAAAATGAAAAGTAGCAAAAACCAACATGATGTGGCCTAACCATGGTTCCCATTGGAACATTAACCATATTCATGTCATCCTCTTTCTGAGGACTAATTCCACACTCATAATTATCTCTGAAAAACCATATATCAAAATTCTCCAATGCAAATTACATGAATTAATTAATTTTGGTAACTTTTTTATTATATTGGGCCTTAAACTAGCCATTTTATTTCAAAAAAACTCCATTTTTGGCATGATATTCCACATTTACCTTTATTATTACATGTTTATGTGTTATTTTTTTGAGTATTGCAAATAAATTTTTTGTATTTAAAATTTTAACAACATTCTATATTTCATAACATATTTTTATGGTTTTGTAAGTATGCATGGCTCCACACCATATTCAATCCCTTCATAATATGGTCTAGTAGTTTATTTTACCTGCACATGGTACATATCCTACTTTCATTCTTATTTAAAAATCACACTTGAATCTTTCCCTTTGTTTACAAGTTACATGGAGTCCTGATAGGTTTTGTTCCTTTCTATAGGTAATTAAGGTAAGTATTTCTAAAATTCCATTTCCTTTTAGTACACCTTGCTTGGGACTACACCCTTCCAATTCATGATAAGACACCCTCCCAAGGGTGTAATATGTATCACTTAAAAATTACATGATGTCACATTTATGATACAAATTTGATGATGATGAAATGACCTATTGTTTCATGCTTCAAAAAGAAATATATATCTCTAAACCCAAATATTCTTCCACATTACACTTTTGACCACTTTATATACCCTTGATAATGATATTCCTATCCATTTCCCCACTATTTTTAAAACTGGACATGAGTGATAAAACTACCACCCTAGGTGATAGAACTTTCCCCCTTAGTTACCTAACTGCCCCTTAGTTTCCACAATCACCACAGTGGGTTTGAAACCTAAGAAGTAGTTACTATATTGAATGGAGGTTATGCATTAAAATAGAGGTAGTTTCATTATCTTATAGGGTGATTTTGACAAGATAAGAAGTGTTTTTGCACCCATCCCTTGTATAAAGTGATGGTTCCGTCATAGTAGAAATGTCTTCCAAAATTAGCTCCTCTAACTCTTATTTTCACGTGTTTTTCATCATTATGTTCTCATTTATTATTCTTATCACTTGTGTTCACTTCTAGTCATTCCCAACTCACTCACTCTCCTAATTTTATCCTTTTTCAACTCATCTCAAGTTGAACTCACTATCATACTTAGTTAAACTCTCCCATACAAAATCCATTCTCTTCCTATTATCACTCAATTTTGCACCCTTGGAGAGGTAGTTAAAACCTTATAAAAATTGAGTAGAACATGGGATTACCCATAAACTTGTGGGTTATCTGTAATAGGGGTAAACCTATAGATTAAATGGCTAGTTCCCTTGATATGTTCATTTAAAGGTTGTCACCTATACTACTAGCTTATTAAAGTGAAAATGGATAGAAAGAAAATGAAATAAAATTAATATAATGAGGTGATGTACCAATTCAATCTACACAAGACTGCCATGTAATTTCACTATGAAAGATGATTGACAAAATTGACTTCAACATACAAGGTTTTTCTAACATAAGTATTTCAAACACAAAGGTATGATATAATACATTTATTAAGGTGGATGAATAAGAGGGATGATTAAAGACACTATTATTCTACCTTATACATAAATACCTAAAAGAATGCTAATTAAACTTCATATGACCTATTAGAGAGAAGACTACTTGTATAAAACATGAAAGAGTAAGGTGAACACACAGATAAATGATTATCACTTGTCATTCAACTATGCACTACTTCACAGTCTTAGATAATAAGTTTAGAACTCAAAATTAGGCTGAAACAATTTATTTAAAGGCAAAAATAGTACTCAAACTAGAAGGGATTCACCATACCAAATGTGTATTCCATTGCAAATCCAAAAGTGTTTGCTTATATATAGAAGTATGAAGAGAGAGGGGCATAGTAGAAGAAGATTGAAAAGTGTATTATTAAGTTACGAGAATATATGGAGTTATGAGATAGTCTAGATAGACCTTTAAGGCCATGTTTCTCACTCCTAAAGATGATCCGACCCTCCATGTGGTTTAAGGGTTACAACTTGTCTTGACACCTTTACTAACTTATTGAAAATTACCTTTGTTTTTATGAAAGGAGTGATAAATGGACATTAAAATCATGAATTAACCATGACATAATCTCAAAAAACTCATTGGACATCTACCATGCTTTAATAAAATCCTATGATCTAACATTTCATCATTCATGTGCATAAGTGTCTTAAGACTCTTTATTTCCCATGCCTAGCTTAGTCCAAGTGGCCCAAAACTCAAGATCATCTTCTTAAAGTCATGATATTTCCATTAATGGTATTCAAATATGTTATTAGCTCTAAAAAACCATTTTTTTCTAGAAATAACTCTCAAGAATTTTTTTTCATCCTCAAGCCCTTATTAGGCATATTTTCCTTATAGCCTAAAAACATATAAACCTCCTTATGTAGGGATTTGTATAGATGATAATGAAAAAAAAATGGAACATTATATGAACTATTATATCCTTACGTATCCATGCCAAATTTTATCTCTATATTCTAAGTGGAAGTCCATCTTTTTGGCCTTTCTCTCTCTTGAATTAGGCCTCAAATAGTTCTCCTTGCCTAGAACCATGTTTTATTGATCCAAACTTCTACCACACATTTTAAATAATCCAAAAATCATGTGATTAAATTTACCTATTCCATCACCAACCTCCATGTTAATTTTTATGTCTTAATACCCTATGTAAGTATGTAAACCAAGAAATCACCTTGTCAACTAGTCTCATTTTGAGCTTGTTTGAGACTATCTTGGAAAATGGGCCTAGTTTTACCACCTATAGAATCTATTATTAAATAATTTTTTATTTAATATATAGGACACATATAAAATTATCTCATCTAATGATTGGTAATTTCACCTTTTCTCATAACTCCTAAGAAACACTAAAAAGCATGGAAAATAAGGCATTTTTTATAGTTCATGAAGGTGACATGAACATAAAATTACATGTGTATAACATCCTTGGATTAATAAACAACATGAAAAAAAATATGATAAAAATATGTTAGTAAATGTGCTTTATAGGTATATTTTCCTTGACTGGTCACTATCAAGGTTTTAAGAGGGTTTTAGACCTATTTGGGGTCCTAATGATTGTTAATAGAGAACATATAACAATTTAACCTCCTTCCACCTAGAAAAAATTATTTTTTGACCTCCTCAAATATCCCAAATGGATCATATTACCATGAAAAGTGTGAGATAAGGTGTGAGTGTCTAAAGTTACTCCTCGAGTAGTAGTCCTAGTGTTTTTTGAGCTCGAGACAACTAAAATCTGATTTTTAGGTGTAAAATCCCATTCTAAATACTGGGAGAGGTTAAAACACCTCAAAAAAAATATTTTCCATGGTTATAAATTATTTGGAGTGATTACCACTCCTTTTTATGCATTAGGGATACTGGTCAGAAGACTTGGGGTTTAAAGCTTATTAACTCCTTGCTAGCCTTGAAGGGAATTCAGATGAACAATAGAGTCTATATGCATCATAAAAGTGTATTGAAACCTATTATATGTATTTATACTACCTAAATGACTCCCCATGATATTTTAAATTCTTAGTTTGTGTTTAAACCTAAAACGAACCTCTAGTCTCAAGATTGTCTCTTGACATTGGAGTGGGTAACGTTTGAGACAAAATAGTGGGTATGTATTCTACTTATATTGCCTTGAGGTGACCGTGAATGTATGGATATATTAATTAACATATATTATACCAATTTTCAATGTGTGATTGTGCCCATGGAGGCCTTAAAGCTCATATTTCTCTCATGACTAGCTTGGTTTATTAATGTATATCCTAACGTTAGGTATAGACTGAGTTTTTGACATTTACACATCCATAATAATTTTTGAGTGGTTCCAATGAGATGTTAATTACATTATATAAAACATTATCAATTTAAATTTACTATTTTTATACCTATTCATATTCCTTTACCATTCTCAATCCATGCAAAAGATCATAAAGAGCAAGCATACCTATAGTTTATCTTTTGACACTATATAGAGGTTTGAAACCTAGTTTGATCAATCTTATTCATGTTTAATTTGGTCTCAAAATGAATTAATGAAATATTGGTCTATCTGAGGTAGACCTCAAAGTCTCCATATGTATTTTTTCCCTCTCTTAGGCTTAAAACTAGCCTGTCACTGCCTTGTAGCTGATAGGTGCTTGTTAGGGGTCATGAATGTCATTTGATGCATCTTTGTTTAGGTTTAACCTTCTCATAATTGATCTTATATTGGTTCTTAACTTATTTTAGATACTAATTAGGCTTCAATAATCTTCCAAACACACTTTCCTCCTTCCTAAAAGCTTAAGGTCAGTTTATACTTGGAGTAACCTATAGGTAGTTGTTTAGATGATCAAGATTGCATTTATTATTATATGATTTCACCCTCACACAAATATCCATTAGTTACTCTTGGATTTGATTTGATAAATCAATTTAGGTTAATAACACCCTTTAAAACATATCTACTTCTTCCTTAGTCCTGAAGATGGAATAATCTTTAAATAAGCCTATAGGTGGCCTTTTAGGGTCATCTTGACAACAAATAAGATCTTTGAATATTAGTTATCTCTCTTTCCATATTTTTGAATGACTCAGATTAGTAGTAACTTATTCCACTACTTTCAAGGTCTATTTTCTACCTTAAGAGTATTTCCAAAGTCACTTCTCACTTGATCCCATGCATCATACATACCTATAGGTAGTCTCTTAGGGCTTGTCAACTTAGTTTCAACTATTTGACCTTCATATAACTTGAAAGGGACTAGGTTTATATTAAATGGACTATGACACTATTTTAATTTTCAATGAAATTAGGTCTCCATATTTGAGACTTTGCTTTTATTGGTCTGAGGTTGAATTTGGTCCCAAATGAGGACCTACAAGCTTAGGGCCTATAGGTCTCTAATTGACTATTTAGGGCTACAAGCAGACACTTATTTAATTTATTAAACCTTTAAACATATCAAACCATTTGTCAATCCTTATCACTATTTCAATGGTCACAAATATTAAGACAAGTATCAATACCTTGTATCAACTTTAACTCACCCTACAGTCCATACAGACTTATAGGTGTAGTCAAGTATCTTATGAAGTCTATGTGTAGTCTTAAAGAATTCTAGTTAGTTTGTATCACATTTATGATGGTAATGAGTAATTTAAGGCTATATTAAGGCATGAATATATCTATCAACCCTCTCCATGACTTTAAGCTTCTCCCATCTACTCTTATAATTTTTAAAGACATGTATCTTGAATAAACACTTATGACTTCTCATAAGAGGTTTTATTGAAGTACCATATTGATTATCTCATGATTATAGTAATGAAATATGGTCTAATAAATTTACACCATGATATACCTCTAATACTTGATCCAAAATGGAAATCAAATATACAATGGACTGTTTAAATATAAACTATGTCTCTCAAGAGAAAGCACACTTGAAGAATATGGAAAAAACACATCACAAACAAAATAACATTAAATTAATGATACTAAGGGATATTCAATGAGTGATGAATAATTATAAATATCTGAGAGTGACCACCATGAAGACAAAATATAAAATTGCATCCAGATCCATTAGAACAACTTGTATATCAAGACATTCTTCCTCTAATTGAAATAACTTCATAAATATGAGTTGGATAATGAAATCACCGTGAAATTAAGATATTTAACCTCTACCAACCACCATCTAAACCATTCCTATCCATCAAATTTTGAAGTGGAGAAATAGGTGCAAGAATAGACCCCACTCAGATGGATAGGTCATGGTGACATGTTATCACTCTTAGCAATTATTCATAAATAAGAGGCCACCAATATAAAAACCAATAAAAATAATTTAAATATTAAAAGGAACCCTAATGATGGACAATTTTGTAGCTCCTCTCCTCTCTCTCTCTCTCTCTCTCTCTCTCTCTCTCTCTCTCTCTCTCTCTCTCTCTCTCTCTCTCTCTCTCTCTCTCTCTCTCTCTCTCTCTCTCTCTCTCTCTCTCTCTCACACACACACACACACACATACTAGTTAATTTAAATTTACCTTTATGGGCACGTGAAGGTAGTGATGGAGGATAAAAAGTGTTTGGAGCATCATTTAGAATTTAAAATTGTTTCAAAACTATAAAATGATCTAAGGGATCCAAAGAGTCACTTAAAAACCATTTACAACTTAAAACTAATACTTGAAGTCCATATAAGTGCTTATAAAGTGTCCTTTTGCCAAGTTTAACCATTTAACTATGGATGATATTAAATTATGACTATTCATGAACATTATCTAACCTATTTATAACACTAAATACTTTTTAAATCTTATTTAAATGTTTTTTTCTTGTACTGGTATGCCCAACTCTTCAACATGGGCCAAAAGGTGGCCAAATTATGACTTTTTTACATATAAGAATAAAATAATGGTTAGTACATGATAATATGTAATTAAATACACCTATAAATATCCATTTATAATTACCTTGAACCATATTAAACCTTTGACCATGTTTGACTATTCCAACACTTTATACTTGACCTATAAGACTAGACAAGTGGACATAGGACCAAAACTTGGACAATAATAGATAAGGACAAATATGACCACATGGAATTCATTAAGACCATATAAGACCATGAAAATACCATGTAAATCAATTGATAACCGTATGAGGTTTTAACCTAGACTAGGTGACCAATCTTGACTCAGGGTCAAAAATTTGATCAACATTCTTAGTGTTTTAGAAAGGTGATATGCATGCAATGCTAATAGAAAAGTAGCCTTGTCCTTAAATTATGTAATAGAGTTACTCTTATGGTATAAAATAAAATTGATATGTATTATAAATATTTCAAACTCATACCACACCACAACAAGAAATAAAAACACACTATGCTCAAAGAATTTAGGGAAACCACACACAAAATACTCAAACAACACAACTATCCTTTATGTATAGAACTCAAAACATGTTTGAGGTGATGAAACACTCCCTCTTGCTTCAAATAGGATCAAAAATAATATTTATTGAGTCACATCTATTCCATGAGAAAAAGTCACTAGGATGGATGTTTGTCCAAAAAAAATTCTTATGAAGGTGATCAAAGATATTACCATTCATGGCATCTTTGCTAGTTAAAAGTACACCACTTGAAACTTCTTTGAATGGTCCTTTTAGTTATCCTTAAGGTATGCTTGATAATGTAGCCTACTTGATTTCCTTCATGATCATTTGGTGTTTGTTAATATACTTTTTGGAGTCATGAGAGTTGTCTAAACTTCACCTTCATCTAGACCATGATGTTCTTGATGTCTATATATTTCAAACCTGCTTTCTTTCTAGCCAAACATGTTTGAAAGTGATTCAACATAGATTTAGGCCTAGGATACACTCTGACCACATAAACTTCTAACTTTTCATGATTACACTCTTCCAAGACTATAGCCTACTTGTAAATGATTCGACACTTCTCTTCATGCTCAATAGGTCCACCAATGAGCTCACTATCAAGTTGACATTATTTAGGAAGGAGAATTGTCTTAATCACTTGTTCAAACTATTGAACTATATCCTAAAACTAATACCATATATCATCCTCTTCTTCATGATTGTCACACTGATGAACTCCATCACCTTTAGTAGCTAAAAATGTATTATCATTCTCCTTCTCATTCTCTATAACACTTGAAGTATTATCATCATCATATATGTGAAGGAAATAGTTACCTTATGAAACTTATTGAATAAGACCATCAAGACTTACCTCAGATTGTTCATTAGATTGATCATGATTAATATATGTTCCAAGGTTTGTATCTTTAATGAAAGCATATGTATCATGTTCATATGTCTCAAAACCATATTCATATAGGAATATATCTAAAAAAACACTTTCAATTTTGGGAGATGCTCTATCATTTATGGCATGCTTTTCTTGTTCATTGATGGTGCAATTCAAATTGGAACTAGTTTCCACATATGGTTCAATGTGGAATTTGGACAATGGTTATGTTATTATTGTCACCTTGGCTCTATAACTTGTTATAAAATATAATAAGGACCAATGAGCATAAACATATCATTATATCTTAGTAGTGAAGTCTCTTGATATATAAATAACAAAGTGTGTAGGTAGGTCCAATACGAATATGTCTTATAAAATTAGAAAACTTGGTTACTAATGTAAGAATAATTTGAAACCTTTGATGAGCCCTATTGAATTGTATTGTGTTCCATAAATATGCAACACTCCTTTACTACATGTCTCATAATTTAATACCAAATTGTCTACAACTAGTTTGGCCATAACTAAAGTGCTTGTCCCATTATCCTCAATGCAATTATGAACTAGATTGTCTCACATAATGAGAGTAAGATAAAAAGGTGAGGGATTTTAAAACTTTGCTTAAGGTTAAAAAATATTATAAGGTTAATTTTTGAGGTATACACCAATGTGATTTGATGGTTAGGAAGAAATCTGAAGTTGGGACAACTTCTCTTAGAGTAATTGTTTTTAACCAGGCATGTGGAGTACTTCCCAAAGAGATATACTAGTTTTTATGTTCTTCAAATATTCAATGATATTCAAAAGATATACAATAAACTTTTATTATATCCTAGGAGTAAATTAATTACCTTGAGATTGAGGTAATTAATGGTTAACTGTCTATTAGTAGAGGTTCCTGAAGCATTAAAACATGCTAAGGATGAGGATAGATAATGTTTTACTTTAGTGTAGAGGATAGTGTAGACAATTCTATTCAATGTGGGAAAATAGAAGCATAGAAAAGATGAATTATTTTGTGTTATATAGGAATTAGGAACAACTAATGCTTCATTAACATTTATAGAACATTCAAATTAAATTAGATAGAACTAATCTAAACATTAAACATGATAATGCACAAAAGGAACAAAATAATAAATGCAATAGGTAACCACAACCAAAATAGTCTTTATTAATATTTTTGAAGGTGGAACTCTCTTCTTCTTACAAGAATACATACATACACACACACACATATATATATACATATGTATGTATGTATGTATCTATATATATATATATATGTATGTATGTATGTATGTATGTATGTATGTGTGTGTGTGTGTGTGTGTGTGTGTATATATATATACACACACATACATACATACATACATATACATACATACATACATATATATATATATATATATATATGTATATATATATATATATATATGTATGCATGTATGTATGTGTGTATATATATACACACATACATACACACACACACACACACACACATATATATATGTATGTATGTATGTATATATGTGTATATACATACATACATATGTATATATATATATATATATATATACATACATACATACATATGTATGTATGTATATGTATGTATGTATGTATATATATACACACACACACATACATACATATATATATATATATATACATACATACACACACACACACATATATATACATATATACATACATATATATATATACATACATACATACATACATACATACATATATATATATATATATATATTCATTTTATAGTCTATGACTATTCATATTCTTCTAATACTTGGCACGAAAAGAGGATTCTATTCATATTCTAACCTATTACAAGTCATAGAGAAAGGATAAAATATACATATATCCAAAAAACTAATTACATAATGCATGGATATAGACAAATGTCTTGCATAGATTTACTATCTAATTTATTCTCCCAATGCTTTCTTGGAATTAAAATGTTATCTCATCCTGAGACAACATCGTAGGATCTTTTGAATTTGTAAAAAGGCAAAATCTAAAGAATTGATTAGAGCAGTAAGAGTCATAGTAATCTCCTAAGGTGCCATTTTTGGTTTTCACCTCTTTAACACTATTTAGCCATGCTTTTAGGTTTTCAACTAATTAGCATACCAACCTACCACTCTTTTAGGTTTTTAATAGGTTGGCATAACAAGGTGGCCACCTTTTGTGGGCTTTTAACCATCCTAACCCCACTTATCTTACTAGTCATCCCTAATAAAAAATTATGTATAAAAGTTGAAAAAATTGGCACCTTCCATAGTACTTATCTTGATAGAGGAGGCATGTTCATAGATGAAGACTAGCTAGAAGAATCCTTAGCCTTGATCTATGTATTCTTGGGTTATGCAATGACCTATTGGAGTTTAGACATGTCTTGTAGACTGGAGTTTGAATGATCTAGGCAACCTTATTCTAAAATGGAGATAGGTCAGTCTTATATGCATTCTAGTTGAGCATAGCTTCCTAGACCATGCACACTAGGGTACATAATAGTACATGAGATTTGATGAGATGTTTCAGGTTTGAATCATCAATGATGCTCATAGCTACCTTATTATTACTAAACCTTGTCTACACATTTCCACTCAACTTATCTAATTTATCTACATGGCATTGGGCTTGAAGACCTATGAATAAACTATGTGGAAGATTACTCTACCAATTAAGGATTTTATCATGCATGTTGTCCCTGACATTGAGCAAGTCCTAGATAAATCTATCATTTTCATTGACAAAATTGGTATGACTACCCATAGTTGTTTTGGTAGTTGTGGCTATGACAAAGTCTATGCTATAAATAGACAAATAAGTATCTAATTGATACTTTAAATCTAACAAATTGTGCATGACTTGTTGTGCTTATAGTGTAATAGTGTCTAGCATGCCCTTGTATTCTCTAGCAAGGTGATTATTGTGGTTGTCTTTATATTTTATCCCAATGTGCTAACTGCATGGAGTTTCTGAGCTATGCACAAGTCCTTAGTTTTCTTAGAGACTAGCATCTTGAGTTGGCATTGGTCAAACATAAGTTGGTCCCCAATTGCTTGATTAACCAATTTTGGAAAGGTGTCCTAGATCATCTTCATATCTTCATGAAGGTGAGTATTCAAATCCACATTCTTTACCTTGGATTGAACCATCTCTAGCTCCAAAGAGGTGGCCTTATGCATAATTGATTCCTAGAAATTATTGTGCCCTCCAACTATTTGTTTAGTGGGAGCCTAGAGACATCCAAAAAAGCCTCTTGCTTGAGTGGAAGTGCAGCTAATGTACTTGTACGTGTTGATGGGTCTATTCATTGCATCATCGTAAGTGGGAATGAAAAATTGGTGCACTAAACACCAACTATTTGGCCATCTTAGAGCCAAACTCTTCCCAATGGAAAATCTAGGAGATAGGGACCTATCTATGCTATAGATGGTTGTTCTTCTTGTGTTGATTTATTTACTTCTACTTGAGGCTACATTAGATCTTATTACTACTATGTTGTGGCCTCTAATACTAGCTTGAGTTGTTGTGAAACATCTTCATCCTAATTTTGTTTTGATTTCTCATCCTCAATTTTTCATTACCTCCTACACAACTTGAAGCTTTGTTTGTTTCTCATTATCCTTCAAATTATGTGCACACTATTTTTCTTCTTTCTTTTTATATTCTACAAGTGTCATAGCCTTGGATTATTATTTTTTAACATAGGCCTATGCCTATGCTTGTGCTTGTTGTGCCTATGCCTATTTTTGCCATAATGATTCATCTTATTCTTCCTTCTATTTCTTCATAGCTTCATGTGCCTCTTGTTATGCATTCTTTTCACCTTTTATGACCTATTGTGTTTGGGCTACATCCTATTTTTATTTCTCTTCTTCCTTTATCTTAGCCTTGGCAGCAATCTCATCTTATCTTTCTTTCCTTGCTTTTTCCTTTCATGTTTTTTAGGCTTTGTCAGTAGCTTCCTAGGGCTTATTCGCCACATCTATGGACTTTTGTCTATCATCCTCTATGTCTTTGGACTTTTGTGTACCCTCATCTTCTTCACCTTGTTGATTTTCCTATTATTACTAAGCTTATTACTTTTGTCACTTCTCCTCCTTCCTTACTTTCCATTCTACTACACAAGCTTCTTCTTCCCTAGAAGAATGTTGTTCTTCTTTGGTGAGTTTCTCATGTGTGAGCTATTTAACCTATTGAGCCTATGATGATGGAAAAAAACACTTGGTTAAAATTATAAGGTAAAAACCTATGAATTATTGTATCTAAGAGTGACTAGTATGTATTTAGGTAGTGGTGAAGTAGAGGAAGGGGTAGGTTGTGATTTATACATAATGTTTTGTCATATAAAGGTATGTTCTTCAAGTGTGGGGAGACCCTAGCCTTTTGACCTACTCAAGGTCTGAACATGAGTGATTTTTATGGACTCTTTAGAAGTGTTTAAAATATATCCTTAGTTGTGAATTTAGGATTAGGTTATGGCTATAAAAATTTAATCCTTCATTACAACTACTCTACTTCTTCCCTTATAGTATCAATAACAATGGATGGTAAGAAATATTGAAGGTCCACCCATAGTTATTGGGAAACTTAATTCCATATTTGGACCATGTGCATAACTTTCCATAAGAATAATTCCTTCTCCACCTCCTTATCATAAAATTATCCATCCATATCTACAATCATGACTTGGTAGACTTTTTGCTCATCTATACCCATCTGTGGAAGGTCATATGAGTTGGCAATCTATGGTACCTTTGGATCATCCAACCATGCTATTATGATTCATATATATTGATTTAAATTGGGGGATGCAAATTTATTCTCTATGGAACACTTTTACTTCCCCTTTTACTACAAATAATTGGTGGCTTCTTTAGGTTGTTTCATGGTAGGAATGGCTATACTAGGTGGTATGGCCTATAATGGAATCACATGCCTAGATATGAAATTTTTATGTTTGGTGACTTATTATTTCACCATATCCATGGTGATAAACAATGGGAGTAGTATAAAGGGTGATTATGCAAACTCATAAACCTGTACAAATACATACTTTAGGAATAAAATGATAGTTGCATGTTAGCCCTAAAATTACATGACATCTAGTGGTACCCAAGGACGCATTATAATAAATTATAATAAATCCTCCCACCATGCTTTGAATTTACCCTCATTTGTTAGGGATATGTGCTTCTATGTCTAGATGATATTAGTAAATTATTGTGTTATCCAATAATCTATGTCATGGTGACTTCTCCCTCTAAAGAATTCCATTACATAAAGTAGATCAAGAAGATGAGGAATTGGTATTGAAATGTCTTCTTTGGGGAGGTGTGACACTTATCAATGTTACTAAGTATCTCTTGGATGAATTACTCCTAATAATTGAATTATTCATTCTTGTGGATCATATGATGGGTGATGTTCATGACTTTTTTGATATTTCTTCTAAAGACTTGGTCATCTGCCAAAACCTTCTTATGATAAACTCAATGAGGATGTGTACTAGATCATATGTAATTTCATCAATAAGAATCCCTATATTTATTTGAACATATAATTATCAAACTTATTATAGGATGGGGGTCATTATTTTATTGTATAGAGATAAAGAGTCTCCTCGCATAGGCATGCCCAAAGCTTAGACCATAGATTATGTGTTGATAAAAATGGTGACAGCCAAGCCAAGGTAAATATTTCCATCATTGTATTAACCAAGAAGAATTTTTATAATCTCCCCTAGTTTTCCAAAGGTGGGCATTTATAGAAGGAACTTAACATCTATGTTTTAGAATCAGTAGGGATTGTGAGAGTGAGTGATTGTGAAACATCAATAAGGTCTGGATGAAGTACATTATTTTCTCCTTGTCAAATGAAGTATAATGGCTTTGGATCATTAATTTTTTTTCCTTAAATACATGTCAATTCCCATTGATTCTTTTTGTACCTCTATCAAACCCTTGATGAGTCATGATGTATCCATATTTATGTATTGATTTAACTTGAAACTTTATAGGATCTTTACATAAGAAAATTAACTCATATATTTGAATTTATAGGTCAAAAAAATATGTAAAAGAATGAAATGATAACTTGGTTCTCAAATGTGGCCTTTATATATTTTACATATATTAGACTCCATGGAAATGTCATGCTTAACTGTCCACTCATCATGAATGCAATGGTAGATGTGGTAAATATTTATCCAATCTAGAAATTAAGATAGTTAGTCATTGGCACATGTGTGAAGTTACATCATTATGATTTTTTATGTCTATATGGGGGAGTGGATGATGTTGATGGGCTTCTAATTTGTTGGAGATCAAGTCAATTGACCCTTGAATTTGACATTTAATTCTAGTGGATGACCATTATATGATGGATATCTTGTTGATGTGACTTTTTATACCTTTCTCAAGCATAATTTCTTTCATTCAATCCTATTCCATGATGGTGTATGTGGATTTTACTATTCACAATTGACACATGATATGTTGAGTATTGTAGTTATAGATTGGTAGTGAAGAGATCTCTAAAAACACACACATATAGAAAAAGAAACACATAAAAACATTTATAATTGAAAAATCCTAAGATACTTGGTGCTACTCATCACCCACTCACTTAGTAAAATGAGATAAATTTGACTATTAGTGGTAGGGCTTGAGGCTACATTCATTTACCCAACCTAGTAAAATGGTTTCTTGAATATATCTTAAAACCATGGTTCCTTATTGTGTTAGTTCATGTATAATATAAGGCCCTTTCTATCAAATCTATAACTTACCTAGAAATTATTTGAAATGATTATCATATAGTAAGACTGGTTGATCCTTATGAAATTCCTTATGGCACAAATTCCTATCATGCCACGCTTTTTGGATCTATTTGTGAACTTACTACATCCACAAAGATTTGTGTCTATACTCATCCATACTATTTAATTCAAGAAGTTTTTTGTTGAGAGACTCATGTTCCCCTAGTCTCATGACCATGACAATGCATAGATTGGGTACTATGTATTCCATTGGCATAACCTTTTTATATCCATATAATAATTATAATGGAGAAAATATGGTATCTTTCTTATAGTGTGTGTGATATGCCCATAGAATCATAAGAATTCAATCTTCCCAATCATCCCTCTTGACATCGAAGATCTTTGTTAGCATTTTACCCAACACTTTGTTGGAATATATAGCTTGGCCATTTTTATATGGATGGTATGTAGTGATTGTATGATGAGAAATCATAAATTCCTCAATAGTAACCTTGGTGGTGTTATTCAAGAAGTGCATGCCTTGATCATTGATGAGTTTGATGGGGTAGACAAACCTTGTAATGATGTTTTCAGAGAGAAATTTTGTATAATCCTTTGTACCATAACTAGGTTGCATAATAACCTTAACCCAATTAGTAAAATAGTCAGTTACAATAATAATATACCTTACTTTACTATATTTACTTAGTGGATTGATAGGTTTGATAGAGTAAATGCCCTATTGTTCAAAAGGTTTCTTAGCTAGTAGAGGATGTAAAGGCATTTATCTTTTTATAGTGGTTTACCCATATATTGGTAGACATCATAGTATTATGCTACTCTATGTTCATCTTTAAAGATATTTGGCCATCATTAACTACTTTGTAATAACTTCCTAGCAATAACATCTCCAACAAAATATCCTCCTACTACTCCTTGGTGTGTCTCTTGTAAAAGTTGAGGTCGTTAATGTTCTATAAAAACCCTACACATTACTTCATCCTTACCTATATGATACATAATCCCACTTATGATGGTTTATGTTAAATCCTGGGTGAAAAATTACTTCTTATCCCTCTCTTGATAATGCATAGGTAATACTCTTTGTTTGAGGAAGTTGGAAATTGCTTAAAATTTTTCAAGAATAATAGACACACAAAATATATGAACATTAGGAGATTCTTCTTGTATTTCTTCTAGTTATTTTCCATTAGGAATGTGGCTGAGATGATCTAGCCCCATGTTCTCTCATCCTATCTTGACATTAATGTGAAATTAGAACTCTTAAAATAACATCAACCACATTGAGATACATCCTCCTATCAATTTTTTTTGATAAGATATTATATATCTTTATTATCAGTGAAGACTTTGAATGGTGTTGAAATAATATAGTGTCAAAATTTATATAAATTAAACATGATAGTGAGTGTTTCTCATTCAATTGTTGTGTAGTTTTTCTCTTCAACAAATAATTTCTAACTTATAAAATGAATAAGATGGTTGAGTCTACCATCTCCTAGTTATGCAAGCACATCACCGAATATGATACCCAAAGCATCAATGTGCACATGAAAGGGATTAACCTACTTTGGAAAGACAAGGATGGGTATAATAACCAATCTCTACTCTAGCTTCATGAAGGTTGTTTGGCATTTTGAAGTCTAGATAAACTTTTTACTTTTACATAGTAAATATTCCAATAGAGATGAAATGGATATGTATACTTTGATAAAATTGTTATAATACCCTATATGACCCAAAAAAATATTGTACTTTTGTGGAGCTAACTAGTGGAGGAATAATTAGAATGACTACAATTTCAGCCTAGTTGATCAAAATCCCTTCACTGCATAATATATGGCCCAGCAAGATGTCGAAAGGTATGAATAAGAGACATTTCTTTAAATCCAAAGCAATACGTAAAGCTTGAAATTGTTTTAAAATTAGGCATATCTTAGACAAATGTTATTTAAATAAGGAAAGGACTTCTTAATTATCAAGATAGACTTCAAATAAGTCATGAATGATGGGTACAATAACCAATCTCTACTTTATCTTCATGAAGGTTGCTTGGCATTTTGAAGTCTAGACAAACTTTCCACTTTTACATAGTAAAGATTATAATAGAGATGAAATGGCTATGTATAATTTGATAGAATTGTTATAATACCATATATGACCCAAAAAATATTGTACTTTTGTGGAGCTAACTAGTGGAGGCATAATTAGAATGACTACAATTTTGGCCTAGTTGACCAAAATTCCTTCACTGCATAATACATTGCCCAACAAGATGCCAAAAGGTATGAATAAGAGACATTTCTTTAAATCTAAAGTAATGTGTAAATCTTGACATTGTTTTAAAATTAGGCATATCTTAGACAAATGTTCTTTAAACAAGGAAAGGACTTCTAAATTGTCACGATAGACTTAAAGGAAGTCATGAATGATGGGTATAATAACCAATCTCTACTTTAGCTTCATGAAGGTTACTTGGCGTTTTGAAGTCTAGAAAAACTTTGCACTTTTACATAGTAAATATTCCAATAGAGATGAAATGGCTATGTATACTTTGATAAAAAAATTTATAATACCCTATATGACCCAAACCATATTGTACCTTTGTGGAGCTAACTAGTGGAGGCATAATTAGAATGACTACAATTATGGCCTGGTTGACCAAAATTCCTTCATTGCATAATACATGGCCCAACAAGATGCCAAAAGGTATGAATAAGAGACAGTTCTTTAAATCCAAAGCAATGCATAAAGCTTGACATTGTTTTAAAATTAGGCATAGCTTAGACAAATATTCTTTAAATAAGGAAAGGACTTCTCAATTTTCATGATAGACTTTAAGGAAGTCAATGATCAAGTCCTTGAATGCTTTCACTAATGTATGAGAGAAAAATATAGGTGCATTCTTAAGGCCAAAATGCACGACCTTGTATGAAAAATGTCCCCATTCCATGGCAAAAGTCATTTTGGCTCCATCTTCTTTGGTGATGGGTAGTTGATGATGGCCACTGAAAACACCCATGAAAGAGTAGACTTCATGGCCTATGATAGATTATAGAACATAATCTATAAACATAATTGGAATTTAATCATTTACGCATGCATCATTTAGAATGTGATAATCCCTACATACTCAAATCTCCCTTGTTTTCATAGGTTGTGCTACCATGGGGACAACCCAATCTTCCTTGTATACATGATAGATTATTCCTACATCCTACATTCTACCAAGTTTAGCCTTCACTTTTAGTTTCATGTTTGGATTCATTTTGTATGGGAGTTTATTTATAGTTCATGTGCACTCCTTTAGTTAGATATGCATCATGAATAAAGATGGATCAACTCCTCAAACCTTTAAGAATTTAATGGGAAAAATATATTTATAATCTCACAAGAGTTGCATAACTGCAAAAACTTTAAATTTTATCCAATAGTCACCTATATGCACCAATTTGGGAACCTCCTCAGTTTTGATGTTTGTTATATGCATTTTGATGAGATGATGGTAAATCTTGCACTTTTATTTATTAACATATTCATGTATCATTTGTTGCCTTTCCTATTCTAGAGTTTGTATGTTATGTAGTTTATCTTCTTTAATAGGTTCTATGATGAGGTCATTTAGTGGTTCTATTGGCCTTTTAGGTTAAAATAAATAAATCAAATCTATATCACCATCAAAATTAGAATTATCAATGTCTTCTTCGTATTATATTTAGTGGCATGGCTACATAATAGATTGTTCTTCTTTCTTTGTAGATTTATATCTTTGTAATGCCAAATTGAGATTATAAGTTACATTCCTTTATGCATTGGAATCCATCATGGTACTTAAGTCTTGTATGTACCCATGGCATCATAATTATTTTATTTTATATAATGCATTATAAACTAGAGGGTTTTCATCTTCAATAAGAAATGTTTGTATGAAATCATTTTTCACCTACAACTAATACTTTGTCTCCCTCCTATGCTCTTCATGCATATACCATGTTGATGGTAAAGGAGAAAGTGTATAATATAAGATGTGAACCTGGTATTTTTATGCCACATGTTTCTCAATCTTGACTTCAACAAATTTATGAATATGAATTTTAGGACATTCGCCTTCTTTTAAGAAAGGACAACAACTTCTGATGATCTATGGTAACTAAAACCTACTAATCATTAGCTCACATGCATAATCCCATTCAAAATGGTTATTTATATGAATTTACCACCATATAGATGTAACTCCCTTTCGATCATAATTCAAAGCACTAACTAACTAGCTAATGGTAGGTGATGAACTTGTAAGCATAGAATGAACTCATTGATATCCTCAGTTGTATAGTACATAGGAAGTTATATTTCATGTGTAAAGACCATTATCATAGGGCAAAGTTCATGATCACCTTAGGCCCAATTGAGTAGGTGTGTGTCTAAGTCTCCACTAATAGATGAAATTATTTCCCAAGGCAAAATTCCTTCTTTAATTGGCTCTATATAATATTTCATAGGATCATCTACTTGATAAAAAAGTCAATTTTTGAGTGAGTAGGGGATTTTAAAGACATAGACACATAATCTTCTATGATAAATTGGGTTGCCAATAATTGAGTAAATAATAGTTTGGGCCTTCATTATTTATATGTCTTCAAGTATATAGTGAGTAATGATTGTACCTAAGGTTTAGTATGCTCATACAAGAAGTTACACTTGGTTGCACACTGAGCTTTTATATTTTCTTCAGAGTGCACCTTCATCCAATTGGTTTCTTACATGACATATGGGGAATCTGGTTTAACTAGAATGAAGTATGGTTTATACACTTTGTTAAGAGGAATGATGACAAAATTATCTCATTAGTGTGCTTATAATTGATTATGGACCATGTTTATACTCATCTAAACATTATATGCCCATTTTTGTCAATCAGTGCAGGGTAATGTTTTATTCATTTCTTCATGTCAATGACTTCAAATTCACCTCATAGGGTTAGCTATATGACTTTGATTTCAACATATACTAATATACCAATAGGGTCAACTCTTCCATAATCAACTAATCTCAAAGTTACCAGGCTATAACTTAGAAAAAGTCATCCAATAGCCTCCCATGTAAACCTAGGAATCATGTTGACTATGCTACCAAAATCAAATATCACATTTAGAATATCATAACCTATAACCTCAATGTTGATTTGTGCATCTACATCTTAGGGAATTTTTGTCTTTATGTACCAAACAATCTTTTCTATCTTCTATTTTTTGTGTTGTGCACACTCTAGTAGATTATGTAGTAAGTTTGTGATATTATTTGATATTTTTTCATTATATAGTGTGATTAAAAGTTTTATAAGATCTATGATCATAGTAAAAATTCCATCTTGGCACATAATGTGCATAATCTAGCTGTACCTTTAATAATCTATTATTGTAGCATCTCCCTTAGTAGTGTCTTGATGTTGTATGTTTTTTAACATCTATGCAACTTCATACTTGAGCCCCTTATCTATAGCTAGGTCTAGGTATTTATCCTAATTTGATTTTTAAATTGCCTGATCTTGAGGAATTTTAAGTGGAAACAAACCTTTTTCTCCATTTTTATTTCATGTAATAGTGTTTATGAAAGGATCCTCCTTAGGATGCGTACTTACCATATTCACATTCTGGATGGCTTTATCCTTTCTTTGCTTATCCAAGATAGGACAATATTCTATGTTGTGTTGGTCATATATTATATATTGTGCATAATAAGACTATTTTGGAGGATTCAATGAGAAATTTCATTATAAAAGATTATACTGTCCACTTAGGTAACATTGAAAAGGAGGCCATTGATTGTTATTTCCTATACCACCTTGGTAACCTCATTTGTATCTACCCCAAACTCCTCCTCTATTGGAATGATATCCTCCTCTATAGCCCCCTTGTTACTTTATAGTGTTCTAATGTTGATATTGTTGGGTATTATCTCTAATTCCAAATTTATCTTATGTAATTATTGGGGTCCTAATCATTTGTTACTACTACATTATGGCTGAGCTCCAAGGTGTTACATACTAGTATTATGGATATGGTGGTGTCTAATTTGGCAAAGGAGGGGTCAAATTAGCTATACTTTAAGGCTAGTATTATGGTGAACATGGAATCCATTATGGACATTCTTGGGTCGCATAACCTTTATCAACCTCCGGGCCTAGAATCATTTGCTTTGCCAAGGATATTTACTCCATAATGATGGTGTATATATTTTTGGTGATACCTTCCTTGAGCTATTGTAAATCCATACAGTTCTTTTCATCATGATTTTTTTACTTACATAAATTGGAATAAAAATTCTATGAGTTATTTAAATACTATTCCAAAAGGTGGCACTACATTGTTGCATGCCCCAATACTCAATATATTTCAAAAAATTGTATTTTGATCTTAGGAAAATCATTCTTATAATGTCCTTCTTTTCCTCACTTCATACACCATAGATTTAATTTAGGTTTATATACCTCATGGTATTACTCCATTCTCTTCATCAAATCCTATAGTGTATTTTCAATCTTGGAATTGACAACAAGAGCTTCTCCATACTCTTCAATTTTCTCCACTCATAGGGAAACAACTCTAGCATCCACTTTAGTATAATGTTGAGTTTGCTTAGTGGAAAACTTTATTTCGGAGTGTAGTCCTTTGATGAAACACATAGTTTTGTTTTTTTCTATTAAGTTAAATTATACCTTATTCATCACATTAGATTATCTATGGTCATAGTCATAGACTGATTCTTTTGTCTTCTACCTTATCTCCTTCAAGTCTTGAATAGTCTAAATAATGCATTTATTTATCTTGAAATCTATGGTGAGCCATTCTTTAAACTATTTTTAGAGTTACCCACTAAATGTATCTATGGTATATGAACTCAATTTATCTTTCAACTAGTGCCCATACTAACTCATACTTCTACACAAATCCATCATTAATGGCCTTAACTTGTCATTTAATTTCATAGGTTATCAAGTACTATTTAGGGTCCATAAACCCATTATAGATTGATAGGTTTATGAATCCTCTTAAATGCCCCATTATGTAAACTAATTTTTATGGAATCTA
The DNA here is from genome assembly GCA_037957365.1 of Torreya grandis. Lineage (NCBI taxonomy): Eukaryota > Viridiplantae > Streptophyta > Pinopsida > Cupressales > Taxaceae > Torreya > Torreya grandis. The sequence continues at coordinate 105,153 of JARHVA010008753.1, forward strand.
CTATGCAAATATTATAAGAGGAGGTTATGTTCTAGGTGATCTTGCATGTGTAATACTCTAGATACTAGGAGAGTTAATGTGCACACTTTGTTTTATGTGCTTCCTTATTTTCTTTGCTTTGTTTTAACAAACCATATGGCCTTAAAAAACTTTTAAATTGATGTTATTTGTATTTTATTACCTCAATTATTTAATTTTTATATAAATGAACCTTATTAAATATTGTCTTCCTATCAACCTAGCTAAAAACTTCTACTAGAATATAAGAGATTGGGTTGTAGGGGTGTCTGCTCTTCTGGTGAATAAATATTTCCTATGATTTCTTATTTTTATACCACACTTGAACCTATTAGTAAATTGTGACTATTTTATGACTCTTTACTTAAATCTTGTTCTTATAATAAAACCCATTCTTCTAGTTATAAACTAGATTTATCATCTAACTTCTCTACTTCTATGCTATTCTCATCTTCTTCTTCAAACATCTCTTCTTTGTCTCATTCTTCATCACTTATTTTTGTCTACTAACATTCATTATCTTATTTATTCATCCTTCATTCTTTTTATATTTCACCATGCTCATCACATATTTTTACTCATTCATCACCTAGTTTACTACTAATGTTACCTTTACTCATAGCTGCCTAGGTATTCTTATATTTATTCCATCTATTCTATTGTCATAGTTGATGTTTTCAATCCAAAATTTTCTTCTAACTCGTATTACCTTGTGTCTCCATGTTGGATTCATGTACAATCCTTATCATCTCATTTAATCATCATTCACCATCATGTTGTACACACCCTTATACACTTAAAGTGACAAATCCATATTGTCTAGAGTAGGTACCATGACCTTTTCCACAACCAACATCTTCACTAGGAAAGGTGGTCACTAAAAAAAATTCCATTTAATTCCTCTAACAAAGAAGTCCTGTACAACTTAAAAATATTTGTATCCTTTTACTATAAACTTAGTGATGTATCTATCTATAGTGGTAGTAATCCAATAATCTATCTCCCTTGTCCAATTAGTTTTTAGTTTCTACAACCAATCTACCTTTCCTTTCATCTAGTTGACTATTTCTTTTATTTTAGGGTTAAATAAATAACATTCCAATCATGCTAACCAATAAGCTAGTAATTTATGTAACTTACACTAGAATATTTAATAAATATATCCATATATATGCTCTCAAATGATTTATTCTGTGGTAATACTAGTCCATTTGGATTCTTCTTCTATAGAATTACAACTTTTTCATCTAACCATGTCTTAGTTTCTCTCTTCCCTAGTAACCATCTTAGCATAGCTTCCTCTGAATTGAGTGTTTCCACACTCACTACCCCATTGTTAGTAGAGGTTATTTAAGAATTAGAACATGTTAAGTATGAGGATAGATAAAGTTTTACTTTAGTGCATAAGATAGTTTAGAGAATTCATATTCAAGGTGGGAAAATAGAACCATAGTGAAGATGAATTATTGTGTTAGATAAGAATTAGGAATAACTAGTGTTTCATTAACATGTATAGAGAACTTATATTAAATTAGATATAAATAACCTAAATATTAAACATGATAATACACACAAGGAAAAAATAAGAAATACAGTAGGTAACCATAACCAAAATAGTCTCTATTGATCTCTTTGAAGGTAGAACTCTCTTCTTTTTACAATACATACATACATACATATATACATACATACATATATATATATATATATATATATATATATTCATTTAACAATCTCTGAATATTCATATTCTTCTCATTCTTGGCACCAAAAGAGGATTCTAATCATATTATAACCTATTTACAAGTCATGGACATAGGACACAACATACATATATCTGGAAAATTGAATACATAATGCATGGATATAGATAAATATCCTTCATATCTTTACTATTTGCTTTCTTCTCCCGACACTATCTTTCTCAATTTGTAATTTTGAATATGTGTAGGACTTGTAGGGGCTACCACATTTGCATTCACACCTTGCTTCCTTAAAAGAGTGCTGTTTGGATTTGTATCTAAATATTGAACATCTCCTAAATATCTTCTCTTAGACCTATTTTGGTTGCAATTGAGGTGTTTTGATTTAGGACAAATCTATCCTTGACTTGGAAGTTTGTCAATCTAACTCCTTGACTACCACACTCTTCATTTGGTTCTACTTGTATGAAGCTCTCATATTCTACTATCAAGTGAGAATTATTTCATCCTTGAGCAACCAAAACTTGACCTTCACTCTCATTAGCATTCATGAACTATCTTTGAGTATGCCATTCTTATCCTTAAACTAGGTTACTATGGATCTTGTGGTGGGATAAAAATTTAGATCGTTGACATTAGGTGTCCTATTGAAATTAGGCTAAAGTTATCCCCTCCCTTAACTATTATCATAAGGTGGAAATATATTTACTTATGGAGGTTAATAATATGGGTTTTGGTGACGTCCAAATTATCGATTTGGTTACTTAATTTTATCTTCTAAGGCCTTACACTTTTCTTTCCAATTAATGACATCATTTGATATCTTTGGAGAAGATTTGGACTTGTTACTTGGATTTGGAAATGGAGAATAACTTGGGGGAGTAGTAGGTATGCTAGTCATTGATAATTTTGGAGGGAACTTACCATCTTCAATCAAATTATTTTAATCTCTCATATCCACATCATAGGCATTATGCAAGGTGTACCCTCCCATGGACTACAATATGACAACTATATCAGTTTGTATATCTCTAAAATATTTTGGGAAAATAAAAATTACATGAGGTCTCATGAGAGGTAGTAGCCTATTACATGTCCTTTGGAATATTTCATTAAAGTCATGCATAGATTCATTAGACCCTCTTTGGATAATATTCAACTTATAGATTAGTGATGTATAATCACTCTTGTCCTCAAACCTTTGATCCAACAACTCTTCAAACTCAACTCATGTAGTAATGCATCCTTACAAAAAGGTTTTATACTAATAAATGAATTTTACCCTAAGAGACCTAGCAATCAATCTGATTGTTATATTATTCTTAGTGATATTATGAAAATTTCATACATTAGATATGTCTCTAATATTCTCACTTATGGTGATAGGACGTTCCCCATCAAAATAAATAACACTCTTGGTGGTATTGGGAAGGATATCATCATATGCAACAATATTTTTGGGATTTTTAGTATTTAAATTTAGGAAAGAATGTTGCCTAGCCATGTTACATTAAAAATATTCTTTACTCTCTTGATATTATTGAATTTCAAAGCCTTCTTGTTCTTCAAGATCTTCAAGTGTTAATATAGGCCTAGGGTACTGAACTATAAGAGGAAGTTTAGGATGGGGGAGAGGATTTGTAAGATGGCTACTTATACTACCATTTTATATAGTAAATACCATGATATATTATAGGATACTTAAATTGGCTTATAATTATATGTTATACCTTCGGTGGAGTCACCAAATATTTAATGAAGAACACTTATGTAGTTGTTGTCTTGTCATATCCAACATTCACCTTAACAAGAAGTGTTTAGGAAAATGGTCCCACTGAGCATGCTAGAACTATTGTCACTAAATTTTAAACCCTTAGAGAGTTATTTCAAGACTTTTCCAAATTGAGTTGAACATGGGATTACCCCTATACCTATGGGTTGTCTACAACAAGGGTAAATTTTTATATTGAAGGGATATCCTCCTTGATATGTCTATTGAAGATGATCACATATAATAATAACCTGTTGAAGTCAAAAGGGATAAAAATAACATTAAATAAACATAATATAATGATGTGCTTTAATAATTTAATCTAAAAAAGACAACCATGTACTTACACTATGAAATATTATTCATAAAACTAACTTCAACATCCAAGGTTTCTCTAACATAAGTATTTCAAACACAAATGTATGATGCAATGCATTTCTCAAGGATTATGAATAAGAGGGATGATTATAGACACTATTAATCTTAATTACACTTAGATACATAAAATAATTCTAAATACACTTCATGTGACCTATTAAAGAGCAGACTACTTGAACAAAACATGAAAGATTAAAATGAACACAAGGATAAATGATTATCACTTGTCATTAAATTATGAAATACTTCAAAAGATTAAAAAATAAGTTTATAAATCAATATATACTTTAAATATTTTATTCAAAGGCAAAAACATTACTAAAACTAGTAGGGCTTCACCATACAAGATGTGGATTCCATTGTAAATCCAAAATTGGTTACTTATATAGAGAAGTGTGAAGAGAGAGGGGCATAGTAGAAGAAGATTGAAATGTGTTTTAATGAGTTATAAAAATAAATATATTTATTATATATTACAAACATCCCTATAATTCCATTTGTCTCACTCCTAAATATTCTTTGACCCTCTATGTGGCATAGGGGTTACAACTTGGCTTGACACCTTGACTAACTTCTTAAAAACTACACCTCTTTGCATGAAAGGAGTGAAAAATGGAATTTAAAATCATGAATTCACCATTAAATTATATTATAAAAATCATCAAACATCTTCCATGCCTTAATAAACTCATTTGATTTGACATTTCATCATTCATGTGCATAGGTGTCTTGAGACTCTTCATTTTCCACATCTAACCTGGTCTAAGTTGCCCAAAACTCAAGTTAATATTATCAAAGTAATAATATATATATATATATATATATATATATTAATGGTCTTAAAATATGTTATCATACATTAAAAAAACCATTTTTTGCCTATAACGACTCCCAAGAATTCATTTTGTTCCTTAAGCCCTTACTAGCCCTATTTTCCTTGTAGCCCTAAAAACATGTAAATATCCTTTTGTATGGGTTTTTAAGAATTATAATGAGAAAAAACGAATATTATATAACCCATTATATACTTACATATCCATGTCAAATTTCATCTCCATATTTTGAGTGGAAGTCCATCTTTTTTGCCTTTCTCTCTCTTGAATTAGGCTTCAATTAAGCCTCCTTGTCTAAAACCCTATTTTATTTCTCCAAAATTATACCACATAAGTAAAAATAATTTTATTAAATTTCCATAGGTTATATAAAAAATCCATGTCAATTTTTATGTCTTGAGACCCTATGGAAGTATGCAAACCAAGTAATCACCTTGTCACTTAGTCTCATTTTGAGCCTATTTGAGATTACCTTGGAAAATGGGCCTAGTTTCACCACCTAAAAAATATAATATTCAATTTTTTAGACTTTAATATCTATTAAACATAAAAAATTACCTCATTCAATGATTTTTAAATTCTCCCCTTCTTAGAACACCTATAAAACACCTTAAAACATGGAAAATAAGGAATTTATGACAGTCTATATAGGTGACATCAACATCAAAGTACATTTTTATAACCTAATTGGAGTCATATACAATATAAAATAGTTTTTAGGATAAAAATTTGGCATTAGATGTCCACTATAGGTCTATTTTACTTGACTAGTTACTATCAGGGTTTTAGGAGGGCTTAAGACTTGTTTGGTGTCTTAATAATTGTTCATAAAGAAAAGATAAAAATTTGATCTCCTTCCACTTGTAAAACCTCCTTGATTGACCTCATCTACTATCCAAGATGTATTATATTCCCATTCAAAGTTTGAGATATGGTGTGAGTGTCTGAAGTTGTTCCTTAGGTAGTAATCCCTATGTTTCTTGAGCTCGAGAGAAGTCAAATCTAAATTTTGGGTCTCAAAACTCATTTTAACTATTGGTAGAGGTTAAAAAACCTATTAAAAATTATTTCCCATGTTTATAATTTTTTTTAAAATTATTACCACTCCTTTATATGCATCAGGTATACTAGCAAGAAAACTTGGGGTTTAAAGCTTATTACATCCTTGCTATCCCTCAAGGCCATTTCGACTGAAAACTAAATTTGTGTGCACCATAAAAGTGAATTTAAACCTATGATAATTTTTTATTCTACCTAAAGGATTTTCCTTGGTGTTTTAAATTCTTACTTTGTGCTCAGACCTCAAACAGACATCTAGTCTCAAGAATTTCTTTATCATTGGAGTATGAAAGCTATGAGATAACATAGTGGGTATGTATGATATTGGTATGGACTTGAGGTAAACATGAACATATAGTTACATTCATGAAAATACCCTCTACCAATTATAAAAGTGTGACTATTCCTATATAGGACTGAAAGCTAAAAATTTTCTCACAAGTGGCTAATTCTACCTATGTGTATCCTAGCATTAGGTCTAAACTAGGTTTTTGACATTTCAACCTTCATAATCAGGTTTGAGTGGTTATAATTATATTTTAATGAGATTTTGGAAACCATTCTCAAATTATCTTCACTCTTCCATACTTATTCATAGTCCTTTACCATTCTGATTCCATACAAAAACTCATAAAGAGCAAGCATACATGTGGTTTATCTATTGACTATGTATAGGCGTTTAAAACATAGTTTGATTAGTCTTATTCATGTTTCCTTTGGTATGAACATGAATTTATGAAATATTGGCATATCTTAGGTAGACCTTACAGCCTCCATATGCATTTTTTTCCTCTCTTAGGCTTAGAACTAGCCTCTCACTACCTTGTTACCTATAGGTAATTGTTAGGGGTCATGAATGTTATTTGATGCATATTTGTTTAGGTTTCACCTTCTCATCATTCATATTATCTTGTTCCATAAAAATTTTTAGACACCAATTAGGTTTTAATAATATTCCAAACACACTTTGATCCTTCATTCAAGCTTAAGGTCAGTCTGCACTTGGAGTAACCTGTAGGTAGTTGTTTAGATGATCAAGACTATATTTTTGATTATATGATTTCACCCTCAAATTAATATCCCTTAATGAATTTTGTATTTGATTTGATAACCCAATTTAGGTTTATAAAAAATTTTAAAACACCTTTACTTATTGCTTAGGCTTGAATATAGAATAATCTTTAAATAGGCCTATAGGTAGCCTTTTAGGGTCATCTTGATTGTATATAAGAGTTTTGAATCATAGTTATCTCTCTTGCCATATGTTTGAAGAATTAAAATTAGTAGGAACTTACTCCACTATCTTTAGGGTTTATTATCTACCTTAAGAGTGTTTTGAAGTAAATTCTCACTTGATCCCATATACCATACATACATGTAGGTGGTCTCTTATGGCTTGTCAACTCAATTTCACCTATTTAACCTTCATTTGATTTACAAGAGACTATGTTTCTATTTAATGGACTATGACACTATTTGTATCTACAATTAAGTTATGTCTTTATGTTTGAGACTTTGCTTTTATTGGTCTAAGGTTGACTTTGGTCCCAAATGAAGACCTACACGGTTAGGGCATGTAGGTATCTACTTAACTATTTAGGGCTATAAGGAGCCACTTTATTAAATTATTGAACCTTTCACACCTATCAAACCATTTATCACTCTTTATCATTTTTTTAATGGTCACAAAGATGAAGACAAGTATTAATGCCTTCTATCAACTTCAACTCACCCTACAATCAATATAGACTTATAGGTGTAATCAATTATCTTATGAAGTCTATGTGTAGTCTTAGAGAATTGTAATCAGTTTGCATCACTTTGATGATGGTAGTGAGTTATTCAAGGCTATATGAAGGAATGAAGATATGTATCAAACCTCTACATGAATCTAAGAATCTCACACTACTCTTACAATTTGTACATGCATGTATATTAAATAAACACTAATAAATTCTAATTGTAGGTTGTATTGAACCTTCTTTTTCTTCTATTTGTGTTTTCTCTCTTCTTTGGTTTGTTCTTATTCATTATCTGATCCCAAATCCAATAAAAATTTACCTTCATTCCATCCCTTTTTGTCATCTTCTACTTCTTTTTAGCATCTATTTTCAAAATTTTATTTTTTGTCTCTATTTAGAATGTTTCATCCTCATCACTTACTTTTTTATGATAAAGATTCTTAAAGTCTTGAACTATGAAGTCTATATTTTTTATATTTTTAATTTTTTAAGCTTGTTGATATTTTTATCCTTGAGCTCATTCAGCTTGTCAAGCTGCCCATTTTTTATTTTGGGTAGTTATCCCATAAATTTACATAATGGTATACCTCTGATACTTGATCAAAAATGGCAATCAAACATATAGTGGACTATTCAAATATAAACTATGTCTCCCAAGAGAAAGCACATTTGAATAATATGAAAAAAACACATCCCAAAAAAAATCATTTGAACTCCATGAAACTAAGGGATATTAAATTAGTTATGAAGCATTAAAAATGTCTCAATGTGACCACCATGAAGATAAAACAAAAACTTACATCACAATCCACTAGAATAACTTATACATCAAGACACACTTCCTCTAAGTGAAAACACTTAATAGAGATGATTTTTATGATGAAACCACCATTAAAGGAAGATATTTTACATCTACCAACCACCATCAAAGCCATTCTTCACCATTGAATTCTAAATTAGAGAAACAAGTGCAAGAACAAACACCTCTCAGATGGATAGGCCATTGTGACCTAGTGTCACTCTTAGTAATTATTCATAAATAATAAGCCACTAATATGAAAAAAAATAACACTTATTTAAAGATTAATATTACCCCTAAAAATTTCTAAATTTTTATCTCTCTCTCTCTCTCTCTCTCTCTCTCTCTCTCTCTCTCTCTCTCTCTCTCTCTCTCTCTCTCTCTCTCTCTCAGCCATACCATTCAGCTCAAATTTTCCTGTTTGAATCTTGTGAAGGTAATGATGGAGGAAAAAGGTATTTGGAGTGTCAAAACAACCTTAAACTTGTTCCAAATATGGAAAATGGTCTTAGATGTCCTAACAATCACTTATAAACTATTTAAATCTAAAAATTGATCTTGTGAGGTCATATAAGTGTTATTAAAGTGTCTTTTTGCCAAGTTTAGGCATTAAACTATTGATGCTATCAGAATATAATTATTCTTAAACATTCTCTGACCTATTTCTAACCCTAGGGACATTAATAATCTTATTTAAATGTTTTATTCTTGTAATGATATGTCCAACTCTCCCACATGGGCTAAAAGGTGGCCAAATTATGATTTTTTTGCATATGAGAATAAAATAAAGGTTAGTGCATGAAAATATTACATTATATACACCTCAATATCCTTTTAAAATGGACTTGAACCATATTAAACCTTTGACCATGTTTTTCTATTCTAACACTTTGTACTTGACCCATATGACTAGATAAGTGGACATAGGACTAAAATAGAGACAATGCTAGACAAGGACAAGTATGAACACATGGAACTCATTAAGACCATATATTAAAATGATAAGACCATGAAAAATAATGGATAACCCTATGAGTTTTCAACCTAAAGGGGGTGACCAAAATTTGACTTGGTGTCAAAATTTGGTCAGCACTTTCTACAAGAAGGTGAATATTGGCCTGATTTAGGATCCAAAAATTACCATTAGATATTGCCATTGAGAATATTTTGTATCCATAGCCATGTTATAATTTCCATAATATTTAATGCCTAGTATTTGTGAGTAAACTACACAGTTTTAAATGAATAAGTGTCATCAATGAGAGGAACACATACCTTATAAGCCAAGACATTAGCTAACCTCAGTTCAACAAATCTTATTTTTGTGGATTGTGTCTTCTCCCATTTTATATTTTTTTTCAAATTTTGTGCATCCTTCAGATAGATATTTTCCTAAATCTACATAATATATAACATGTTGATGATTATTATATCAACACATTACTTGCACTTAAACTGATTTATTCAAGAATCACGTTGGAGTTATTTTGATTTCTATTATTTTTTATTTGTTATATTATATTTAATATATATTTTTATTGTGATTAAATTATTTTCCAATTAAAAATGGAAAATAATCAAATTTTATAGTGAAATATATCTATCTATTTCAGTTGTCTTTCTTACAAAAACATAACTAGTTTTGATTTATGCTTGTAGTCATTAGATTAGTTTACTTTAAATTTAAAAATAAACCTTATCAATAATTATAAAAGAGATATTATAAAATATTAAATTAATTTCATCCAATACAAATTTTATTTTATTCAAGATCTATACAAACTTATTGCATCTTAGATAATCACCTAGGTAAACATAAAAACATAGACAACCATAGGTGAATGTACGAAGGTAGTATATTGTTGATCTTATTGATTTTAAAGGGTTAAAATAATTGTAATTTATCTCTTTAAAAATATAAAATCAAAACTTATGTATATTTATTTCATCCTATCAATTCATTATAATAATATTATTTTTAGCAAGTTAGAAAGGTTGAAAAGCTAGCCTAGTTTGCTTAGAAGTAAAATTCAAAGAAAGTGTTTCATTGCTATTTTTTTGGATCAGATATATTTTCATATTATTTTTAAATAATAGATTAAATTAATTCATTAATTTCATTTCATTTAAAGTAGTTAAAATAAAAAAAACATTTCATCTAGTTTGTATACAAATAGATCTATGAAAAATCAACATCTTGCATAGTAGTATAAGTTTCTTCCCTCTCCCATTGCATGAATTCAAAACATTGAAAAGGATAAATAAAAGAGTTTATACTTAAATGTTTTTTATTTTTAATATTATTTATTTTCATCACTTTATTTTAATTAAGAAATTATTCATTGGTTAAAAATCTAAAAAATCCCTAAAACAATCTACAACAAAAGCCTTTCCATCCATGTAAGATAGAACATCATATCAAATGAATTTACATTAATGAAAGAAACTAAATAATAAAATAGTAATTTAAAATCCATGAAATAATACATATCCTACATAATCCTTGTCCATATGTATAATTAATACATATTAGATCCTTGCCTCAACTTTCTAGCAAGCACACTTTGCAAGCCATTGACTAAAAAAGATCATATGCTTTTCCCTAGCTTCCACCTAGTCTCTTTTAGATGACCCTTCCTAAGACCATTGGTATTGTCCAATATATTCCTTAAAGTTAGATCACCTGGTCCAAATATTATAGTATAATCTAACATTAAAACTGAGTTCAGATGTGAGGTTTTTAGATCCACTCCAATTTCCCACATCATCATAGAGTCCTTATCTAATTTACAATAACTAGAGTGCATCCCTAATACACCTAGCATTATTATCTAATATAACATGGGATGTCAATATAATGTTATCCAAGATTAGTCTCTCATTCATTTCATCTTGCTATCCTTAATTATATCCTTGTCTTATATCATTCACACTTAGTGGATGACATTGGCTGGTCAAATTGAACTTGACAACGTATATATTCTCATGTTATTCATTCAAACCAATCTCCATAATTTCCTTTAGCCTAGCATTGACCAATAAATTTGCCTTTTTGTGATATTAGAGAACAAATGGCCTTAGATATTTATCTCCATGTAGCTCAACTCAATGAGCATCAAGATATGATGAAAGTATTTTGGTTCCTTCAATAGAAACCATTTACACAACGTATCCCAAATCCCATTACACTCAAAAACCAACCAAAAATTTATCCCATCTATTACATCGACAGCCTCAGCTAGACCTTGAGAAGTGAAGTTCACAGGGTAGTGTATGCTAATTTATATGTATATAGAGACCACATGATCTATTTGAACCCAAAGAAATGTACATTTTGATTCACTAAAGGAAATATGTTATGTCATATCATTGTATAATAGGTATATTAATTGACCCTGAGAGAGTTGATGTTATTCTAAAAATCCTATCTCCTAAAGCAAATAAAGAATTGAAGTTATCTTTTGATAATATTAACTTTGTGAGGAAGTTTATCTATGGATTTGTAAATGTAGTTAAACCTATGAATAACATGTTCATTACAAATAATAAAATTGAATGGATAAGGGAAGCATAGGCAAATTTCACTCAAATCAAAGAGGTTATTATCTCTAATTACACACAGCCTTTTTATATTTATTCCTTCATTTGAGATCATTCCACTTATACTATTTTGACATAGAGAAAAGGGAATGTATATGAGTGACTTGTTTCATTCATTACTCCCATTTGAGAAATGCAAGATTTAGATACACTATGATGGATAAATAGGCCTTTGCACTAATTAAGGCTATTTTAAAAATTGGCATTATATATTACACAATAAAACCTTTACTGTTATTCTTGACTTGATGATAAAATTCATGTTCATATAGAATGAGCTAGGTGAATGAAGAGGAAAGTGGATGACCATCCTCCAGGATTTCAGCCTTAAACTTAAATCAATGAAAACTATAAGATGACATGGGCTAAGAAGAATTATGGCTTAATTAGATCCACAAATCACTTACTAACACTACATTGTTAAAAAAATTACCAATGATGATTGCTACACAAAAGTGGTTCACTACCTTTTGAATAATGAGTGTCTGAGACATTTGAATTCCTCATAAAGGAGAGCATTTTTCATGAAAACAACCACTTTATGATCAAAATATGGTCACTCTATAGATGGAACCATGATTACATCTATTTTAAATGTATTGATAAGGATGAATCAACATATTTACTTATCAACCTCCAAATAAAGCATAGGATTAGGCATGGATAAATTAATTCCATTGCCCATACAATATTGAGAGTTGGGTATTATTGGCCACACTTGTTCAAAGATGCATATACACATGTCTAGAGCTACCATATTTATCGAGATTCTACACATAGGGATTTCACTCTAGTAATGCCTCTACTATCATTAATCAAATCTTGACCTTTCACAAAATGGGGACTAGAAATTATGGGGTAATCAATGTAAATTCATCTATAAGCCACAATTTTATTCTCACTGTAATTGATAATGCACTTGTTAGGCTGAGGCTCAACCATTAAATAACTACATAGCTCACACATTCATTCAATTCTTAGAGGAACACATTGGCACAGGGTTTGGTATGCCTTATATTCTAGTGTGTGATAATGGGCCCACCTTATCCTCTTTACAATTCCTATAATGGACATTTGATCATCAGGTAACCCTGAAGTTTTCCTCTAATTATTATCCAAAAGGGAATAAACTACCTAAATATACAAATAAGAATTCAATAATCAGAATTAAAATAAAATTTTAAAATAATCCCAAGAATTGGAACAATTAGTTGAAATATTCACAATTGGTGGATATGACCAGAACAAAAGTTGCTCTAGGCACTTTTCCCTACCACCTAGTTTATGGGAAAGACCTTATTTTTCCATTTAACCTAAGGATCCTTACCCTACTATTTATCAAATATTACATTGAAATATATGATGAAATAGAGGCTCAATTCTTGAATCTCATACACTTAGATGATAAATGTGATGCAACCTTATTATATTTAAATAGGAATCTAAAGGTTGTCAAGTGATCCAAAACAAAATAATTTAGGATCTCTAATATCATCCTTATATTGGATAAGGATCATGAACAAAATGGATAATTTTTTTTTTGATACATTATGGTTAGGTCCCCACCAAATATTTAAAATCATAGGTGAGAATTATTTTTACCTGAGGTGTCTTACTAGTGAGGATGTTCCATTTCTAATCAATGGAATATTCCTCAATAATTATTTATATTTATAATTGGCTTGGAAATCCTTGGAAACAATATATATTTTTATTTATTTACTTTCTTGTTCTATTTTATTGTAGGTTTTATATGTTTTTTTGTTTTGGTGTTTTTTCCCACTTAGTTCAACTTCAGCATGCCTCTTTTTGAATTGAACTTGTTATTTTGACTTGAGGTTTCCTCTGATTAATAAAGGAATGTGAAAGGTCATATTATTTGCGAATATTAATAAATTACATTCTTATTATTAAATCTCTAAAAATATTATTCAATCGCATACATGAACTACTACATTTTCATAATATGGTTAGAATGTTGAAGGGTGATAATTTATAATAGAACATATGGATTTAGAAAGGCTTCATTTCTTGTTCACCCAGAAGCATTCAAATCAAATTATTAGTGGGATGTTACTATGTGACACAATCCTAGACTCATTACCTTGGCTAATTTTGTACTCAAAAAATATCTTATAGGTTAGAATATTAACATGATGCTACCATGTGGCATGATCCTAGTGACCCACTACCCTAGGTTGGTATGTTCAACTTTGAAACCAATCAAAGTTCCCAAGGAAGTGAGATGATGTAATGTAGTTAAATCCCTCTTCATGACAACTGAAGGAATAATTGGCACCTTTTGAACCTTAGACAAGTAGTGAAATGGCAAGGATTTACAAGGTGGCATGAACTTACCAAAGAAGAACATGCTAAAGTTGATGTCAATAAGACACTGGTTTAAATTTGATGTATCGTCTAGATGTCAAATTTGGAAAAGCCTAAAAATGAATTATGTGTCTAATTTGACCTACAACTTTAATTTATAGAGACATCTTATGCTGATATTCATTATTAAAATCAAAATTCAAAGATAGACTAGGCAATGACATTGAATTTTGGAATGCCATGCACATTTGGAAAAAAGTTAGAAATGCACGAAGGATAAATCCATTATGAAAAAGAGCATTCTCTACTACAAGACAATATGGGTAATGTCTAAGTGGTGATCTAAAGACATTTTCAACCACTTCTAGCTACATTTGGTTGATAAAAATTTCTCCCATGCCTGCAGTAACATGGTGTATAGAAAAATTTCTCAATTGTATTTTAGAATCCACATTGAATTCCTAGTTACTTCTATAAAGGCCCTGAATTGACTCCCTTTTGAATTTTGAGTTTTTAACCTCTTTATCACTCCTATTTATAGGACTTCAAAATAATTTATCAAGGATAGAATTTTTTGATATTAGATGATGTGCCTAGATATATTTTTATGAATTGTAAAAGATACATAGAGAACAATACATTTTTTTTAATACTATTTTTACAGCTTTCTAGATTAATTTTGATTTTTTACTTGTTTTTAGTTATCTTCTTCGTAAGGTGAATTTTATAGGTGGTTGATTATATGGGATTTGAAATTTGTTAATAAAAAAAGGAAAATTTGATATTTTAAGACTATTGCGATTGTATGTGGACATTTTACTATGCATGTTTTATGGTGGTTGTACCCATTTCTTTGCATAGTAATTTTATCAAGACCTTTCACTATATTTATTTGGAGTTGTGTTAGGTATGACTCAACCAAAAATTGGTTTAATGGATCCCATTCAATTAGACATATCACCTTGATCTTCATGGCAATAAACTCTATTTCTCTTTACACTTAATATTTTGCATTTTATTTTATAAGTATGTTAGCTTAGGGATTTAGAATCAATAATAATATTATATAACTAAATGTTTATCTTGATTTCTATTTCATGTTCTATTTATCACCATTGTAGTATTTTAAAAACTATGAATGTGGTAAACTAGAAAAGAAATCAACTGTGATTTTTATATGCAAGTATAAGAAAGCTTGGTTTCTATCTAAGGCTAAAATATATAAGTATTATTAATAAAGTATTAAACCTCCTAGTACATGCCTTTATCAAATCAAATTTTAACTTAATTTGTAAAATAAGACCCTAAAAATGAATAATCTACATCGCCTAACTTAGTGAAGACCAACATACAATGACTTGGTACATTTAAAACTTGGGGAAGCATTTTCCTTGCAAAATCTTCTTCATTTCAAGAAATGTAGAATTAACAAACCATGCCTATTATTGGCTATGTTAAAACACCAATTAATATATTTGGCACTATAAGGAGAGATGTAAATCATGAGTTGAGTTTGTATCCAATGTTTGAACTATGACATCTTAGAAAACTTTGATTCCACTATTATAAATTATTTCTTAAGTTAGGAAATGAGAGGATAAATACTTGATCTAAGTATGTTAATGAAAAATTGGATCTCTTAGTACTTAATGATCATATAATACCAAAATGAAGAGCTAATAAAGGTAAAAAAGGCTAATCCCCTTCATTTAGTTGGTAATTCACCTATAATTACATGCCCTCTTTTGATTAGCCCATTCGTGCCTCCCCAACATATACCAATGGCTAATCCCATAGCCTAGCTTGATAACATAGGTTATTTCCTTGTGTCTATCTGAGGCATAGCTCATGATCTGCCCAAAAATACAAACAAATTTCATTCCAAATTCATAGTTAGATGTGTCCAAATATTAGAAGAACATATTCAAGCCTTTTAGGATACACTAATTATAATGAAAATTCAACATGAGTATATTTACTATAGATTGTTCCCATATTCCTCAGGATAAACTATATAAACCTAGTACTTAGATCTACCCTATGGGTCTATTACTTCTTAGGATGGCCTAGAAACTCTTTTTGTGAACCATTGTAGGTTTCCCATTGACCATGCCATTCTATATCATCATTTTGTACCTACTAAAAGGGAACCAAATGAACCCATGAACATGTTCAATGGTTAGTTACACAAGCTATATTAGAGGTTGAAAGACTCATACATCATAATAGAGGGTCTATCCATTTAGACTTACTTGAGGGATATAGATTTTTTGATGGCAATGTTCTTTATAAGAAACCCAACTGCACTTATATCCCTTTCATTGGAATTTAATGAAACTATGAACATAGAACACAAAATGGGACCCAAAGGATGTAGTGTGGGTTCTATACCATCCTTAGTATAACCAAGGGCATATAATAATATCCCTGTGTTGAATCAAGGCCTTATGTAAAACACCTCACTCAAGAATCCCATCCCTAGTGTTATGTATGGTACCCCTAGCTTAGTGTATATTCATACTCTAATTAATTACATGCCTAGTGGTATGACCAATATCTATCCCAATCATGTAGTTCCCTAGATGAATAATCAATAGTTAGTCCTAATGGCATATAATAACATTATTTTTACACCAATCACTAGTGGGTATATTGTATATTATATCACTCATCATGTAGTTCCACCCTATTTGAATCCTAAAATGCCTATTAATAATTCTCACAATCATGACTCCATTACTACCCTTGCATTATGAACATAGGTGCACTTATGACTAACTCATAACCTCAAGTAATGAGCTGACCTAACACAAGCATAAACTTGGAAGTGGGAAACCTAAAACAAATGGTTCAAAGGTTATTTAATGATGTGGTTAATATGTGAGGATAGGGAACTAATAATTTAAATTAGAATGAAAATAACCCACCTCATGGAAAAATATACTTTATAGGAAATAAATGGTTCAAATTATATCCAATTATGTGATCAATATATGAAGATAGGGACCTAATAATATAAATAACCCACATCATGGAAAAAAAATTAATTTATAGATGCCTAATATGCAATGTAATACTTGACCTAAAAACATGAATATTCCCATTCCTCTTGACAATAATCAGAATAGTATCATTGCTTCCCATTCTTTAAATTTTGCATACTTGGATTTATACACTTAAAACATAATGCATAACATAACTACCATGCAAAAATTAATTATGTTGAATTTATAACTAACTGAAACATCTTCCAAAATGATATGGACAACATGGAAATTATGCCCATTCTTAATGAAAGTCAAAACAAAGATGGAGGGAACCTAGGCATCACTTTAGTATTGAAAACTTATTAATTTACATTTGAAGATGACAATTAATCCAAAGACAATCTAGATGAAATACACATATTTAGGCAATTCCAAAGAGGAAACAATTACTATCTAAGGATTAAATAAACCAAACAATTGACCCCATGTACTCATTTAAGTAATAATCAGGTCCCACCTAATGTAAATTTGATTGATAATCATCCTCCACCTAGAGGACCTCCTACGTATTATCAGATAAATAATTATGTTGCATATACCTTGGATTGAAAATGACAAGAAAAGGTCAAACTTAGCTATGATATTGTTGAAGATCTCAAAAATACTAAAGTTAATATAACTATAATTTACCTACTTTAAATTTATAATTAGAGAGAAATGATGCTTAAATAATTTTTTCATATTAATGGGAAATAATATAAAAATTTTTTTATGCGCATGTTGTTCTTTATAAATAAAAAATAGAGACTCCACCTTTTCTCTGAATAGTTATAATTTCTATCAAAAACTTACATAATTTCTTGGTTGATTCATATGCCTCTAAGAATTTCATGACTTATCTTATTTTATAATAGTTGGGCATTACACCTACAAAGTTAAATTAAAAAAATTCCCAATTGGACAAAATAGAGGTGAAAGTAGTGGGAAAACTAAATTATATATAAATTTAATTAGCCTTAGATCCAAGGAATCAATAATTCATCGATATCCAAGTGGTGGATATCTTAGATGCTTATGGCATGTTTTTAAGCCAAGAAAGGTTGCGAACATTGAATGGTTATATGGTAGATGATTTTAGCCACATGTGGATACCATGGAATGGTCTACACAACTAGATCAAAATTGAGTGAGAATCAAAGATGACACATATGATCACTAAGTATAATTAAATAAATTAGATCCTATATGAAGATTAAAAATGGGAGTTTACTCACTTGATACAGAATAATGAACTCATAAAAACCTCTCTATTAACATGTTTATTATGAAACAAATTCAAGAATTGGTAGATTTGGACCTATTGGATGAAGAGGACTTCTATGGTGTCTCTAAATTAACCTCATTTTATAATTTTTCTATAGAATGTGAAAACTTAACACATATTAATTTAATCAGAGATAAAGAGTTTTTAGGCTCCTCCTAATATGATATGGTCATAGTGGGGGACTCTATGTTGCCTTTTCCCATAAAATAATTATTCACATCATCTTTACCAGCTAAAAGGCTTGACATTTTCTTAATTAAAAATGAATATAGGAGTCTAAGTGGTTCTAATGGGAGTGAAGAGCTCATATCATGCCATTAGCATGATGAGAGGATAAATACAAATACCCATGGACCAACCCCTTACACATAAGATCTAACTAAAATACCTTCACTAACTAAAATCCAAAATGCACAATCATTCAAGGATGATGGAAGGAGCAAAGAAGTGAAAATTAAAATTATAATCACCTAAAAGTGGTAACTAGATTCTAAGAGTGTTGATTGAGTTAACCTATCCCTAGTCTAGACATAAAAGTATCCTTGAGCATTAGACTTACATTTCCTATCAATTAGCAGACCAAAATTACCTACATCTAGTCATAACATAATGCTAGAATTTTCATCTCAGACCTTAGTCCAAATTGCTTAATAGCATACAAAAATGACATTAGTACCACATTTGGCACACTACAACCACACGAAGCTAGTGTCCCCAATTAGGTGCTACTATCCTTATCCCTAAATCTTCCCAATTGATAGTTTTTCAAATGTCTTCCCATCTAAAAATTGACCTAAGATCATTTAATTATCCACATATGTTGAATATTTATTATTGATGTCATGGAGGCATCATAGTGAGTGGATTAAGTGATTTGATATCCTAAATAAAAATGACAAAGTGTAAAATGTGCTTGTCCTAGTGTGTTTAAAAGAGGCTTGGTTGATCTTTAGTTTTGGCATGATTAATGATGTTCAGGATGAGTATGATGATTGGAGATTATGTAATAGGTCCCTAAAAATTTATATATGCTTTGATAGATTGTTTGGATAAATAGAATCCATCTAGTATTACATATATTTCATCTAGATAGTTTGGGTTTAGTGACAAAAAATGTGAGTAAGTAGTTTGATGATGTCACCATTACCATGTGAGAATGAGTAAAGGCGAGTTGGTCATATGGTTGTGATCAAATTAGTCCCTAGTTTATATGTGTTAAATCTCAAGTCATGCATATAAGTGTGGTAAAATATATTATGGTGTAAAATTAGCTTCTAAGTCATAATTCATTATTTCTCATACTTAGGTAAATTTGTACGTGACCAAAAAGCTCTGAGCAAGCATGTTGATGAAGTGAACATTTGCATGCATGGAGGTTTTAGGACAAAATAATCATATGGGTTTGTTCATTTTTTTTCCTATTTATTATGTGCCAAATTTTAGATCATTTAATGAAGCATGTTAAAATATTTCCATGTGCAAATTTGGGATCTGAGGTAGTTTGACTATGTTTTCCCATACTTTGCTAATTTTGTAATGTCAAAAGAAAATCCAAGTGAGAATTTTGATGATGTTATATCTTGAATGTGTTAAGGTGTCAAGATAAAATAATCATCTAGGTTTGTTTAATTTTGTGTATAATTAATTTTTTATAAATTCTAGATCATGCACTGAAGCATGTCAAAAGCTATGAAGGAACAAAGTTGGTCTCCCAAACAAAATATAGACATAGTTGGATCTATGATAAAATATTTTAAGAAGGAATTTTAATGTTGTTATATCTCACACATGAAAAGGTTTTAAGAGTATTATGTCACATGGTTATATTTTCCTACGTGAGGAGATCATCTACTCTAAATTTGAGATCATGCATCAAAGTGCATAAGAAGTTATTAAGGTTAAAAAATGAATACTTAGGCATATTGAAAGGGTCCCCATAATTAGTCAATTTTGAAAGATTTAAATATTAGGAAAGATAAATAGTGAATGTTACTCCAATAATTTAGGAATTAGTGAGATGATGATATGTACATGATGTTTAACAATTGAGAAAAGGTAAGGATAAGAGATCAACAGTGAGCGGGTGTTTGTATGATTGAGATCAACAGAGCATAATAATTAAAGTTTAATAGAGTTAAGTTTGTTGTAGTTTTGATAAATACTTATGGATCATGATTAGAAAAGCTAAGCAAGGATATGAGATTCTAACAGAGTGGTTGAGGTTTGACATTTAAGCATTGGCACCTATGTGTTAAAGATCAAAAGAGATCGATGGTACATATTTGATCTGAGTAGTGAGGACATGAGATGATTAAAAACTATCCAAAGTTTAACTATGACCATTACTATTTGAATATTATAATTTGCTAAGGTAAAAAACTAGTGACTAGTAATTTGTCCATATCTTTTGATATAAGAAGAATTTTGTTGTATAAAAGTAAACATTTTAGTCATGGGCCTAGTCATGCATTTACCTAGATATCTAGGTTAGATTTTGACTTATTCTGATGAGGTCTAAGCCTCGACTATCCCTATGGTGCTCAACATTTATCACTCAACAATGTTGTCATCACTTTACATTGGGTTCAAGCCTTATGTTCTCACCTAAAGTGTAGCAAAGAAGGGACCGGGGTTTGTGTTGGGCTAGTTGTGCCATGGTATAACTCTATTCTTTAGTGGCTCAATTATTGAAATGATGGTTGTGCATTCATGGGTGCAATCCTTGGATTTCATGGGCTCAATGGCACTCAGGGACTTGAGGGGTGATTGGGTATCTAGTTAAGGGGCTTAGGCATAGACTTTCACTTAGGTGTGGGTATCAATTTAGGGTGTAGGATCTTAACCATACTTTACACATTTGCTATCTTGGGTGTATGGTTCATCGCTATCTATAGACACACCATGAATGAGTTAGGTTAGAACTTGTGATACCTCAAGATACATACTATAGATTTAAATCATTCATCACATTATGCACTTGCATAAAATCTTTCATTAGTAAATACATTAAACAAAAATACAAATCATGTTAATAAAACTAAGTATAAGATCAAATTAAGCTTCTATAAGCCTAGAGGATCATAGGTGATCTTGGGTATTACAAAGGGGATCATCAAATTCATCCCAAACTACTTTTATCTTCTAATGGCAACTTTCAAGAATCAATTTTCCAAAGCTTCTCTACTCTAATTCTTCTCTTTCTCTCTCCAACTAAACTTGACTTCCTTTTATTAAGCTTTAGAGTGGCTTAAGATCATTGGGAGCTGAGATCATCAATTACTAATCTAATTCTAGAGGTACACATCCCATCACCTTTACTATGCTTACCTTTAATTAGTATTTAATGTCTCGTGTACCTACTTCCCAATGTTGATTGACTCAAAAAGGGAGTTATTAACAACTTATTAGCTAGTTCCACTAAAAGATAAAATAATAATCATTTACCAAGACTACCTCCCACCTAGGTGTTTTTTGAGTTGGCATAAGACCACTACTTAGCTAAAAAATGGGCCTAACATTACCCCATATAAAATGCTAGTCTACACTCAAACTAGACTTCTATCTCCTTAGCTATACAAAACATAGGTGCACTCTAATACAATTTTACCTTAAGGTCCTCATATCCCCAAATTATGAGTTTGATTTCTTCAATGGCACCATTGATCTTCATAGAGGAAACCTCGAGCATGAGCACATTAGTGTTGTCTAGTTATTTTTTTAATGTGTCTAACCTTTCCTTTGATGTTTTGACCCTACCATATAGGATGTTTCCTTACTCACTCACCTTTGTTTGAAAAGTGTGGAAGAGTTCTTCTAGGTCTTACCATTGGGTTTTCAACTAGGCACTCAAAGTGCTAACTTGTACCATGATCTATGTGTACTCAATCCTATTAATGATGAATTATTTCTTCATGAATGCATCCTTCTCCCCTTTTGCCTTTTAGAGGTCTGTGTCAATGACTAACACCTAGGTAGAAAATTTGTAAAAGATAACATTAGCATCTTTTGTGACCTCTTCTAGTTTTGTGAAAGGATCTTCCACATCATCAAGCTTATTTTTAAACTCTTTATATATGGTGTCACAAGGGTATTCCTATTCTTCTAGCACTTAATTCATTCATGAGATCATATGTTCTACTAGTGTGCACACCTTATTAATAACTAAAAATTTATAAGTGTCAATACCATCCAAAAGGGATGGCTCTACTTCTTCAATGTGCTCAACCAACTACTTAAGCTTGAGCTTCATGATGTCAATCTCTTCCTCTTCTTTAAATTCTTATTCTTCCACTTTATGGCATGAAAATAATTATTAATGTTATTGTACACTACCTTAGAGGCCATTTTAAGGGGGGCATTATCTGAGCTTACTAGGTTCATATCCTAGGGGTTGACAAGTTGGTAGTCATGCCCCTCTATTTTTTCATGCTTCAGATTGATTTCATCATCACCTTGAAGTGAGGCCAATCCATGTAGCAATTAATTGAAAATGAAACTTGGTGGTTTGTCAACATTATGATATTTCTAGGGTGTATGTAGTCTAACATGTAAAAATCCTCATCCTAGGTGTAGCCCTTCTAAACCTCCTCTCTATAGCTTGACTCAATTTTTTTTTTTTGATATCTAGTTTTATTTGCTCATGTTCCTCTCCACTAGAATTGCTACCTTCTTCGATACCTTATTCTTATTTTTCCTCCTATAGGAGTTCTTTTTCTTTAGACTTTTCCACTTCATTCATTTCTTCCTCTTACTTAGCACTAATTTCTCTTTCTTATTATTACAGGGGTTATTTTTCTAGCTTATCCCCTTTGCCTATTTCTCCTTTTTGTGGCTCCTCAACAAAAACCTCATCAAGTTCCTTCTTAGAACCATCCTATTCTTCCCTTACCCTCTCCATTTGTTACTTTAAGGCACCAACATCACCTTCTTTATCTTTAGGTGCCCCTTCAGTACTAGGGTGCACCTATTCTGCATCTTCCTCTATTGGGAAAGTATGGGCAATGGTGACCTCTTCTTATGATTTCTCTTGTGTATGTTCCATGCTAGTGAGAATCTTATTCTCTTTCTCTTTTTTATCCCTTTCCTCCTAGGTTTCCTTCTTTTTTGCTTTCCTCTTCTTGTCCTATGCCTTGCACTTTTCTTCTTCTGCCTTGAACTCCTTGGCCTCGAATCTCTCTATCCCTTCCTTTGTTATGCTGACCTTCCTCATTTCTTCTCTTCTCTAGTTCCCATTCCTTCTTAATATCTATTTCACTAAGGCCAAGATTCCTCCATACTTGTTCCTTCCTCACCTCTTCACTTTGAGTTGGTGAGGGAGTTCCCTCACTAGATGAGGATTCATCTTGTTTGGGAAAAATGTA
Source organism: Torreya grandis (assembly GCA_037957365.1). Classification (NCBI taxonomy): domain Eukaryota; kingdom Viridiplantae; phylum Streptophyta; class Pinopsida; order Cupressales; family Taxaceae; genus Torreya; species Torreya grandis. The sequence continues at coordinate 129,055 of JARHVA010008753.1, forward strand.
AAATATTTAGATTCTACCTCCTTCTCCACCTCTTCTTACTCCTCTTGTGCCTCTATGTCTACCAAGGTGATGGTGAGCATCGTAGAAGCAAACTTTGGCTTATTTTTATTCTCTATTGAGATAGGATAAATCCTTAGCATGAACTTCATATGCCTTTTTATAGGGGATGATGGAGAGGCTTAATCACTAGAGGTGATATTTAAATTGATGTGTTCCTCTATCTCCTCAAGTGTCTCCCATTTCTTCTTCTTGGGAGACTTTTTCTTATCAACTAGTGCCAACATTCCTTCATCACAGATCTTGATGGTCAGGGTCATCAATCTCCTCAACATTGGAGCCCTTATTCCCTAGATTCATATCATAGTATAACATATGGATGTGATTGAGTATGGTTATTTCTTGAAGGGGTGAATTTTTAGGTGATCTGAATCATCTTCTTCATTCTTAGTCATTTTTTGATCTAGGTGCATAAATTAGTACTACAACCTATTCCTTTTCATGTCTAATTCCCTCAATAGGATATCCAACTATTATACATTTAAGATCTTTGTAAACACATCCCTAAAGTATTTATATGAGAAAGGATATGGGAGATTAAACTATCTTGACTTGTTTTCATCAATCAATACCAAGTATACTACATAGAAGTGCTACATAATGACAAAGATCATCATTTCATACATTATCTTAAGGAGCTCATAGGGGATGTGTTACTCTATCCTAAATGCCTATATATATTTATCACACCACCCCATCACTCAAATTTTGTATTTTGTATTGAATAAAATGGATCAAGTAAAATCTTTGTACTTCTATGCTAGGGAGTCATTATGTTATGGGAAAATCTAGATATTGTCCTCTTCTTGATCTAGTATTTTGATATCCTCCATGACTATCAATATTAGAATGGACCCATCCCTGAAGGTCCCCTTTTTATGTGGAAACTAGAGAATTATTTACAAACTCCACAATAATAATTTTTACAATATTAAACTTTACACCTTGTGCCATATGATAGGCAATACAAAGGTAAGTTTTGGTGATATTGGTCCAGCAACTACCAAGTTAAAGTTTCAAACTTAAGAGGTATGTCACCACCATCATACCAGAGTTCTTATAGTCTTTGATGGGGAATGTGAAACCCCCTTGTAATAATTCAAGATCTTTTCCATGCACTCCACCTCTTCATCATCATCATCATCATCATCATGATGTCATGAATATTTTTTCTAACATCTGGGAACCCAGTTATCCTTCTTATTAAGCACACCAAACTCCTCTTGTGCCTCTTTAAAAAATATATGTGATATTCATGGACTTATGAAAGAAGTAATTTCACAAGTTCTTATAGCTTTCAAAAGGATAAAAATTCATAAATCTAAGTTGTGTTAGAGGCTATCAATCTATCTCAAATTAAGACATCAAAAAAATATGTGCCCTACTCCATCTTGTTCCCTTATCAATGATTCAATCTAGTGTTAGGTCTTGTGCATGGCTCAAGGTATGGTTTTTATACTCCTTCAATTGGAAAGTGTGTGTAAAATGATTCTAATGTTTCCTTACTAGTAATTTTGGGGGAAATTGCATCACTTAGTAGGAATATTTGTTAGTGCCTTAGTGTCAACTTGTGCAAAACTAACTCCTTCCACTAGTGGAACTATTATCTTTAAAAAACCCACTTCTACTATCGTATGTGCCTACTTTGGATATTATTTCTATAGACCCAATCCCTTCCATTTCTTACCTATCTTAAATTTACTAGTATTGAAACATGGTAGGTTTGGTTTGACAAAGCCTTGAATGGTTATTAGCACATCATAGCCATGAGATCTAACTATACCTTCATCCTTTGAGCTTTATGGATAATTAATGATGGACTAGGTGACAAATTCTCTTTTCTATTAACTAGTTCTTGTATAAATCTCTCCCCACACCTCTCTACACTAGTCTCAAAATGAACATTATTTGTCTTCATTCATAATCATTCACTTTTGGTGTATGTAGGTGTTCAATTTCTCACTTTGGTACATTTTTTGTGCTTTGGCTCTCTAATTTGCCTATTTTTACTCTATTTTTCTCTAAGTCTCAAGTTTTCACAAAGTTTATAATCATATACAATCTATCACTTGATGTTTTATACCCTAATTTCATTTACAATATTTAATGTAGGTACTTTAAGGCATGATGGCATCTAAATTTCTTAAACAACACAAAATTCCACAAAATCCATGAAAATACTCTACTATCAATTCATTTAATGTGGATTTTAGTGCATCCACCATCACCTCATTTAATGATCCTAATGTTATTTTGATGAAGTGACTTATAGTTCAAATAGTCACTTACCACTCAAATATGGGTGGATTCTAGCTATCTTTGATGATTCTCCTTCTGTAATTTGTTTATTTAGCATGACCTTTGCCTTTATTATGATAACCTAAGTGTATTCTCACATGTGTGTGATTCAACCTCCTTAGTTCCATCTTCTTGATCTTCTATTTTAAGCCAGATTATCTATCTTGGTTAGTTTTTTATGCTTCAACTTGCTTTGTCCTATCATACCCCATACAAATCCCTTGTGTTATCCCTCTAGTTCTTGAATCTCCTCTTCTAATTATCTTATGCATGATCATGTTTTGAATCTTCACTTTATCTTATGTCACTCTCAACTCAATTTTTTTCTATGTCTTGTGAGTTCCATGTACTCATAAACTTAGGTTTTTGGTGTAGGTGTTTACAAGACATCCTCACTCAACTCACCTAATTAGAGTTATGATTGGAAGCACTAAACTAATCCTTATATGGGCCTACCAATTCACTATAATTTTTATCCTCTTTACATGGATGATCTATATATTCCTTTGAGTCTGGTGAGATTTATGCACCCAACACTTAGATGTCTAGCCTTAGGCAGTTTAGAAAGAACAAGGGCTCAGCTCACCTAATTGTAGTTTTGAATGAAAGGCTAGCTAAACTTATATTTAGGGATTGAAAGTGACCTATATCTACGATCTGGTGTGTTTTCTTTTTCTAAAGTTGGCAATCCTCATGCACATAAAAAACTTAGGTGTTTGGCCTTAGACACTTAGAGATCACAATTTCTCGACTCCCCTAACTAGAATTATGTGTAAAGTGTTAGTAGATTTTCTTAGTGGACTTCAAAGCACTGCTTCTACACACTTTACACTACTACCTAAAGAACAAAAGAAAAGAATTCTTTGGATTGTGCCAAACATTATTTTGGTCATCTCAACTCAAACTAACTAGTGACCAACAAGTCATTGTTATCATGGCATGAGATCCATCCTATTTCTGATATGGATTCAACTAATTGCCATTAAAATTTCCAAGGAGAATTTTTATAGTTAATGTGTTCAAATTACATGCACCTATCTATAATATGTGGTGGATGATATAGGGTCTCATCACCTTAGCTATAGTTTGCCTAGTTATTTGATATACTTGGAGTCAAAGAGCAAAGTGAATGTTCATTCTGTTATCACCTTATTGTTGATGTGTTTATCATGATAGAGCTTCTAATGTTCCTTTTATATTTTTTATCTCCACTTTGCTTTTACATGCATCTCATCTAAATGCTCCAAGTACTCTAGCCTTGTGTTCAGTGACTCTTGGTCATCTAATCAACCAATGTGTTTGATTTGTAATGATGGTACCAAGAATTCCATTGGTAGGATCACCTTAGCACCAAACATTAGTTTAAGTGGTGTATTCTTATTCAATCACTTGTAGGTTATGCAATATGCCCACAACACTACCAACAATCAATCATCCCAATCTTTTCAACTAACATCATATATTTTTATGAAGCATGTCCCTAATATCTTGTTGAATGCCATCAACTATGTCATTTTATTATGGATGATAAGGGGTCATTTTTTGGTGCACCACCATATACTCGATCAATAGGATGCATACTATTTTATTGATAAATTGAGTGTTCCTATCACTAGTCAGATTGAGTAGGCACCCATATTAGCTTATTATGTTTCCCAAATGAAGCACATGGTTATGATGGTTGTGTAGTATTTTATTGGCATGGCCTCATCTTACTTGGTGAAATAATCCATAACCACCATGATATATATTTCACATGTGCATCATGTTATGAGAGTTATCAACCTAATAAAACTAATAGCCCATATATAAAATGGCACTTGGGAAAGGATAGGGATGAGAGGCATCTCATCTTAGAGGTTTGGCTTCCCTATAAACTGTCATATGTCACATGCCTTATTGTAATCCTTCACATCTTGATATAGACTTGGCTACCATAAGCCTTACTATATCACTTTACATGTCATTATGTCCCCTATGTAATGGCCTCCTACTATACCTTCATGTACCTCTCACAAGATGCAATCTCTTTCATGCTCCAAGATATATCAGTGCAACACTTCATATCTACTTAATTTATATAGTGCTCTACTAATAGGATGAAAGTGGGTAACACAAACTACTAGCTCTTTCTTCTCTTTATTTGTCATAATCTAGGGTACAACTCCAAACATTAGAAAGGTGATGATATTCACTAAATCCTTAAGGAGATGCTATATGTTTTACAATTATGTGTCTGGCATGTCATTCTCAATGGGTGGCATTACATCACTATAATTTATATGGGATAAATGGTTTGGTCCCAATATCTACTTTCTAGGCTTAAAAATAATGGAGAACTAGAAATCTTAGAATATAACTATCCATCTACATATGTGCTCATGTGAAATAGTATTATTCATGAGGTACTTGAGAGCCTCATGATCAATGAAAAAGATGAATGGGGTTGTGAATAAATATTGTCTAAATTTTTATAAGGCATAGACCATGGGGAGTGCCTTACACTGTACAGTTATGTAGTTCTACTCTACTAGGGTCAACTTTCTATTAGGAAAGGATATGGGATGATCTATCTTACCTTCACTAGATTGCATCAAAATGGTGCCAATCACAGAGCTAGAAAAATCAATATGGAGATGAAAAGGTGTTGTCTATTGCAAGGTGTCACCCTTGGTCTCCTTATGTTATGTATCATAGTGATAGGGTTTGTGACATGGTTTCATCACCTCTCATGGATCCATTAACTCTAGCTATTATATCAGGCACTAAAAGGTTGATATTTTAGTGAAATAACTAATGGGCTAAAATTTGGTATTAGATCCAAAGGTGCTAGGTTTAAATCCCTCACTTGAACTTGGGGGGAGTGTTATAAGATGTCAACCTTGGTATCCTTGTGCTATGTAGTGTAGCGCTCATGTTCATGACATGGTTTAACCACCTCCTATGGATCCATTAACTCTAGCCATTATATTAGGAACTAAAAGGTCTATATTTTGGTGTAACAGTAATCATTGGGCCAACATTGTCCATTTAGGGAATTATAGAATAGGTATGCTAGCCAATCTAAGATTTAGGGTGTCAAAGTCATATTCTTACACTCTACCCTAATATAATGGTCCATCCTTGTGCAAAAGTTATTCTAGCAGCATTGCAATATTTGCATAGTTCCTAATAAATTTTCTATAATACCCACAATGGAAAAGAAAGTCACAAATGTATTTCTATGTGGAAGGATTTTAGAACTAAATGATGATGGTAATATTTGCTATATTTATGATCAAACCATCCTTATAAATGATGTGCCTGAGTAGGGTTCTCAATGGTGTTATGAAGATGCACTTTTTTAGGTTTAGAGATATTTGAAGATGATTTCACCTCTCAAACATTAGGCAAAAATTGTCACTATGGACCTTGATGAGGCCATACACCATCAAATCATCTAGATAAACCTAGAGGAACCTATGGATGAAGTATTTAAACATGGTGATCACCACTCTAGATAACACATTTGACATACTCTTTACTCCAAAAGGAAACATGTTATAAGAAAAATAACCTAATTTAATGAAAAAGGTTATTTTGGGCTTGTCCTCTTCCTTAATCTAGACTTGGTGGTAGCTAGATAACCCATTAGCGAAGGTGTAGATTTCACAACCAACAATGCCTTCTAGGACTTCATCAGTGATTGGAGTTAGGAAGGGGTTATTGATATAAGTAGCATTCAACATTCTATAATCAGTACAAATTCAAATGTACCCATCCTTTTTGATGCTTATTACCATTGGGCTCAACCACTTGGACTCAAACACAAAGTAAATGACCCATATGGATAGAATCACATTGATTTCTAATTTAACTATAACATAGAGGTTGGGATTCATTTTATAGGGGTGATTTTTTATAGATCTTGTACCATTGATTAGATTTATGTTCATCTTCCCAAGGAATGGGTGTGTTCCCTTAATATTATAATAGGTCCTAGGGAACAAATATAATAACTCTTTTAGGATATATATGATGCATGCCAAATATGTGTTAGACAAATAGCTACCTAGAGTGGCCATATTTGGCTCTCCTTTTGCACTAATGTCCACTTTGATGGTATTTAATGGTGCATGTTATGACTCATTCTTCTCTTGATGGGAGTCCTCAACTTTTCATGTTCCCTCTATTGTCTGTATGTAAAGATGGGTGGGGTCTTCTTCACTAGGAGTGTTATCATTTACTTGGTGCACAAGCTTTCTTATAGTAGTCAATTTTTTCTAGTAGTGCTCTTTCTAAGTTTCATCATTTTATTTGCTTAAGTCACTGTTAACATCTATTCCTCAAAGAAATTTGGGAGTGATAGCACTTTTCTTTGAACATGTCTTTTAGGTGCTCTTCAATGATGGTAGTGTTCTCAAACACTTTCCTTTGAATTACTTGTAGTGACTCTACCAACTCCAAGTTCTATGAGAAAAAAAGAGGTGTCGATAAACTTATCCTTGAGGGCCTCCTAATTGGTTATCTCCTAGCATGTCTTGTTCACCACATACCATGATTTCACCCATATCTCCAAAGTCATATAAAAGTCATTCACCCATAATTTCTTTAGGGAAGTTGTGCCATAATTAGTCCATGTCTCTTCTCATATGCATACATACACCATGGGGTTAGAGTCATTAGAGTATGCAAGATATCTAATTTCTTATTAATCCTCCCAAATCTAGTGTAAATGGTTACTTTTACCTCTAGCTAGGTTGGAAAGTTAGACCTTTATGTTGAATACCAATATATTATAATACTTCTCAACTTATACACTAGTGTACCCATTATGTCTTTCTCTTTACGGATGCATGCTTCAACGTCATTGGCATACATTTTCACTAGGTCTCATCCCTTAAATTTTAGGAGTGCTGAAAAATTACCTTTGATTATGTGGAGTACCCTCTTTCCTTTTTCCTCATGGCATGGGATCCATCATTTTGGAGCATGACTAGTCTAGACCCAACCTATCCTCACAAGATTTAGGACCTTTGTATGTACCAAGTAGAATTTATGACTAATGGCATCACAATACTCTTCAACCCATTACTCAAAAGTGACATTGGTGGTGTCTAAGGCTAACCACCCATCCTTCCAAGAAAGCACTCTTTTGTTAGAAGGATGTATATTATCGATGCCTTACACTATGATGTTATATATATGGTTGATCTCATCTTATAGATTAATGATATATACAGGGGGTCCTTGGTCACTTTAATGGGGATAACTACCCTTTCCTTTCCATTTTAAAAGTTCATATATCACTTCTTGAAGAGCATATATTCATTGTTAGCATAGTATTAAGGCCTTTCTAGAAGCACTAGGTAATTATCCTATTCAACTAACTTGATAACCTCAAATTCAATGTGGAATTTAGTGCCCATAATATCTATAATGGTGCCCTACAAAATTCCAATAATCTACACTTGGGTCTTGTTGGCCATGAAAAGTACATGGGGAGAATCCCTCAATGCTGGGTTGCCCATCTTTGTTCATGTATTCTTGGCTGAGATATTGACCTCAGTGATGGTGTCAATCAACACCTCATACATGGACCATCTATCGATGGTGGCATTTACTAGTAGTTTTTGGTCATTCTCTACATTATGAGTATGTCATAATTCATGCACCCATTCTGTAAATGACACAATAACTTCAATTACATGGGTCTCAACAACTTCACTTTGTTTTATCCCTATGTGCTCTAAGTTCAAATTTTTTAGTATGTGAATCATCCCTTCTATTTGTAAGAGGTACAAGATCTCTGTCAGCTCCTATACTTTAGCTTCTTAACTATCTTCCTTTCTAGGCGAGGTGTTAGCCTACACTTATATATCTATAATTACCTAGAGTTCTCCCTAAATTTTTTTATTATGATCATGGCTTGTTTTAGGATGTCCTTTTAACATGCAGGGTCAAGGTAGGCTGAATCCTTTGGCTCAGGGCACATTATACACTTAGTGTGACTTCAGTTTCCATATTCTAGGTGAAACTCTTATCTTGGCACATTTGGTGGCTAGGTGGTGAACCCACTTTTTATGGTTGCCTAGACTTTGATTGACTCTACATATTCTAGTTACATCTTTGGAACCCATTTTGTATCTTTAGGCTCACACTTGATCATCCCTGTACCCTGATTGGTGCCCATTTCACCTTGTGTCAAATTTTTGTACAATTCAAGACACTCCTCTACTACATGTGGTCCTCAGCAATACCTACATGTTGGATGCATCAATTAGTCATGTTGATAGTGTTCTATTGACCTAGACTTGTAACATAATAATGATGATAATCTTCCTCCACTACATCCTCTACCTAACCCTTTATCACCTCTTTAGTTCCCATAGTTGGCATACTATTGGACATAACCCTCATTTCCTTTGTTCTCCTACCATTTGGCTATTGTAGTTACCTATCATATGCCTCTCTCCATGTTTTAGTGTATATCATTAGTTACTCAGTAGTTAGCTATATTATGAGTGTAGGTGTCACATAACTTGTAATAGATGGTTATGCTAACCTGATTGGTCTGTTAAAACAAGGGGAATTTTTGAAGACCATACTGCTTGTGACAAAATTCACAATTGAGAAGTAGTGTGTGCACATTCCTCTAAGGGTAGTTATTTCTATCATGCCCTTCCATATCACACTAAGTACACCAAAAATTTCTTTGAGCATCTTGTGATGAGGTAGTGATCATCATATAAGTTGAGAGGTAATAGGTGTAATATAAACCTTTGTGAATGGGATAATACCTATATTATTACTCTCATTCACCTCAGTCCTGAGCATAACTTTTAGTGCTTTTTGAGAGTCTGTGAATTTTTTCATGGAGAGTGCCCTTTAAAAAATCTCTAGAAATCCTCCAATGAACCATTACGTATGTTGGAAAGGGTGAATATCATATGGGAGATTGTAAAGGAGGGTCTTGAATCTAGAATTTTATAAGCACATGTACTTTGATAACCCTAGTTAATATCCTTGAGCATGGTGATGCTCTACTCCTCAAACTTAGGTATATCAAACTCCTTCAAGAAGGTTCCCTTTAGAGTGTCATAAATAACAATAGAATATTTAGGATCAAACATCCTATGCCAATTATGGGAAAAATCAATAAAGGTTATAAAAAATTGGGTTTCCTTACACTCAAATTGAGTTATTCCCTGAGTGTGCCATTATAACTCACACTTGAGCATATATTCTATAGTGTTCTCTATGCCTTGATACTTAAACAAGTACATGGACATCTTATAATAAATCTAAGGCTAGGGAGAAACTAGTGCTTAGGATTCTTGTCCTCTTAGTGATTGTCCTAGCATCAGTCCTCCATGGCCTCCAACCACTAGGCTAGGCATTGTTCCCATAGTTACTACTAGTGTCATAGAAGATTATGGTGTTGTACTACCAACTAATAGCATAAGGCCACTTCTTATAGTATGTTATATAGGATGCATAACTAATATTGGTTGAATTAGGGTGATTGCACTCATGTTCTATCTAGTTAGGCTAGTACCTCAAGGTCTATAGGTATCTTCACTTACCTCTTTTTAAGGGATAACTTGTTCAATCACAAATTTCATGTCTAAATTTACAAAATGATCAAAATTTATGTTGATAATGAGGTCAATTTTCAATATTCTATTTTCCTTTGGGGAATTTGGTTTATGATCTCATATTGTAGGTTCAAAGGGGGTAGCTACATCTGGTACATATCGAATGGTAAAGTTTTGAAGGGACCCTAAGCATTCACCTATCAACTATGGAGCTTATATGAAGGCTTTAAGGGATCCCTCTTCTAGGTGTGGATCCCATTCAAGAGATCCTTCCCCATGCCCTTCCTACTTGATATAGGTCCTCTCATTACTTTTAGGTTTAATATCTTCTATTATTTTGTGCTTATTCTTCTTATAATCCTATCTCTTGAGCTCTCGATTGTCAATCTGCTCATCCCCTTTCATTGCACCTCACCTACACGTCCCATTCTTCCTTGTTGCACTAATAATATGTAAGAGGACTTTAGAATTCCATCCTCACTATTTTGAAGCCATAATCCACCATCAATTTCTCAATTTCAATGCTGATTTCTTTCATAAGCACACCTTTGGGCTTGTGTAAGAACTAGTATTTTACTCTTTTAGGTTAGGAGTACATTGATAACACAAACTCAAAAATGTTTCTTTTTAGTGCCCCTTACCACCATTTATCTACATCTCTAATCTAGGTGGTTTCTAAGTTCTCAATCCTCTCTAGGTGATCTTTCATCCACTCAAGGCACTATCTATAGATTTGACTTATATGGGTCGCATAGGCAACCAATCAATGGTACACTTACTCTAGTAGTTTGCAAATAAAAACCTTGTATAGTGCATCATACAAGAGGTTATAGACCCACTTCCTTAGGTTCTACCCTCTATAAGTTATAATCCTTAGAAAAAAATTTCTTCCACTCATTCTATCTAGTGCTTAATGTTCTAAAGGGAGAGTCAAAGCATTATCTTGATGCACTATTGTAGCAACAAAATTAAACACATCCCATAAATGGAATCAAAATGTTGTAGAAAATTAGGCATTTTGGTCATGGGCTTAGTCATGCACTTACCTAGATATATAGGTTGTATTTAGGATTTTTTTGATGGGGTGCAGGCCTTGATTATTCCTATGGTGCTCAACATTTAGCACTCAACTACACTGGCATCACTTTACATAAGGTGCAAGCCTTATATTCTCACCTAAAGCATAGTAGAGAAGGGATCAGGGTCTATGTTGGGATAGTTTTTCCATGGCACAAATTTAATTTTTAGGGTCTTGATTAGTGTAATGATGGTCGTACATTCATGGGATCAAGCATTAGGTTTATGGGCTCAATGGTACTAAGGTGTTTGAGGGGAAACTGGGTATGTAGTTAAAGGGATTAGGAATTTACTTCCACTTAGGCATAGATATAAATTCAAGGTTTAGTGTCTTATTGATACTTAATGCATTTCCTATCTCAGGTATAGTGTTTATTGCTAGCTATAGACACACCATGAGTGAGTAAGGCTAGAAGCTCACGAGACCTCAAGATATATATGATAATCTTAAAGTATTCAATCCATTAAACACTTTCATAAAAGCTTTCATTATTAAATAAATTAAAAAAAATAAAAAATAACATTAAGAATAATCTGATCATAAGCTTAACTTAAGATTCTATAAGCCTAAAGGATCATGGGAAAGATTACACATTATAAAGCAGAGTGTCAAAAACTTATTGAACTAATTTTACCTTCTAATGACAACTATCTAACATCAATTCACAAGAGATTCACTACTCTCTCTCTCTCTCTCTCTCTCTCTAACTAAAATTGTCTTCCTTTTATAGAGCTTTAGAGCTTCCTAGGATCATTGGGAGATGAGCATGATGATCATTGAGCTAGTTTTAGAGGTACAAATCCTACTACCTCCACTATGCTTACATTTAATGAGTAGTCATTATCCTATGTACCCACTTCCTAATGTTTAATTGATTTAAAAAGGAAGTTGTTAGTTGATTGGTAGCTAGCACCACTAGAAGACAAAATAATAATCATCCATTATGATTACCTCATGCTTAGGTGTTCATCAAGTTGGTACGCATCCACTACTTAGCTCAAAAAGGGGTCCAAAAAAATTTATCATGTTGTAAAAATTAAAGCTTTATAAGACTCCAAGGTTCATCTGGATATATAGATTTGAAGATATGAAAGTGTGTACAGTCAAAGATATTAAGGTTCCAAGTTGACTGTGTATTCGTGCTTATTCTACAACTGACCTGAAAAGAGTATTTGAGATTATGTAGATGTTGTTTTGATGTCTCATGATGAATTTGCTACTTTTGATTGTTTTAGACTCCATAAGGATGCTCAATGAGTATTTTGGAGGTGTTATCAATCTATCTTGAGTATGAACAATTCTTAAGAAGTTGACTATATATTCGTAAAAGTGTTCTTGTGTATAAGGTCTCTATTTTAGCTAATTGACCATACATAGAGCTAGTTAAAGGTGATTATGATCATTTGAAGATGTCTTTGGAGACATAGGGAGTATACCTACATATTTTAAAGCATTCTTGTGTTCTTTATTTGCTCAGAGATGTATCAAAAAGGTGAATGGGTCTCCATAGGATCTAAAAGTGACTTAAGCCTATTTTAAAGTGTGTTGTGCTTAAGTGTGATCCATGTGAGATGTTTTAAGGGTGAAGGCATGTATTTTGGCTGATAGAAAGTATTGTGATCTTGTTAACTCATCATTTCTTTATATATAGTTAAACTAAATGTGTTGGTTTCTAGATTTTCATGTGGAAGACTTGAGAGAGTTAGAGACCAAAAGAAAGTAGAGGAGAGTGAGAGTGACCAACTATTGGGTTGATGAGAAAAGGAGATTAAGGACTATGTGTATGATTGATAGATCATTTTTTGATGATATTATAGTGTTCTTGTAGTTTTAAGCTGTGCAAAAGGATCTGAATGTGCATATGAGGACTATTTGAGTGAAGAAGGAGAGAGATTTTGGCATGCCTATGTGAGAGGCTTGTTTAAGAAAGAGAGGGAGTTTGTGCATGGTTTAGATAATTAGAGGTCCATCATCAGGTGTTAATACATTAGTTATAAGGTGTAAGTGCTCTTTTAAATGAGGGTCTAAAGGACTTGTTCTTCCTTTGGGGAAATTTATCATTGTGAAACAAGGTTGTAGGTTAGGACTTGACTGAATATGTGGTTAGAAATACTTGATCATCTTAGGGGTAGGTGATTCTTATGGAGCATGTATTTCACTAAAGGCCTTAGGTTATAAGGACTTGACCAAGATTTTTGATCAAGAGGACTTGATCAGTCTCTTGTTTTTGATCATCTTAAAGGATAGTAGTCCATGTGTTTGCAATCTTGAGAGTGGGTTTTAATCCCCAAGAGGGTTTCTCACATAGATATTATGTTGTGTATCTGATCTTTTATTATGTTAATTGTTGACTACTATGAATGATATGTATGTTTCATGAATGATTGTATTGAATACTTATGTATTTACAAGAGTTTGGAAATTGAATTGGATTGTTTTCCACCACTGATTCATCCCCCCACCCTCAATGTATTTTACCTCTAGAGTGAGGTCCTTTGGTAAAATGTTGACACATTGAATGTGATCTAAGGTATAATGGCTAGTCATAATTTACAAGGTGGTTTCTCTACTAAGCAAGCATTGATGTTTAATGGATATAATTATGCATTTTGGAGTGCTAGGATGAAGACATACATAATGTCCTTAGGGTTTGATGTATGTCAATCTATTTTGGATGGTTATGTTTCTCTTACTATTCTTCCATATAGTGTTATAGATAATAATCTATTTGATAATAAATCTAAGGTAATGAATGCCATCACTTGTGGTCTTACAAAAATTGAGTTCACCAAAGTAATTCATTACACATCTGCCAATGAAATATGTAATAAATTGAAGACTATTTTTGAAAGAGATTAAAAGGTCAAGTTTGATAAGCTTCAAACTCATATAATGAAATTTGAAAGTCTCAAAATGAATGAATAAGATACTATTACATCCTTTTTGTACAGAGTTGATGAGATTGTGAATATCATCAGAGATCTTAGAGAGAATCTTGAAGAGGCTACTATTTTTCAAAAGGTATTGAGGTCCCTATCCCTAAAGTTTGATCCAAAAGTATCTTCTATAGAAGAGATTCATGACCTTACTTAGTTGAAGATGGATCGATTGCATGACACCCTTAATGCCTATGAGATAAAGAAGAAAGATGATATACTACCAAAGAAGGAAGTAGATTTCAAGATTGAAATGAAGATAAAGAAAAAATTTGAAGGTAAGAAACCCAAGGAAAAAGATTTGTATATTAATGAGGATGAAATAATTGATTTTTTTATAAGGAAATTAAAAATAGGTTCATGAAATTATAAGGGTAAGTTCCCTTTCAAATGCTTTAATTGTGGTGAGATAGGTCATTTATCTAATAACTACCCTCATAAGTATAATAAAGATGATGATGTAGAGCATGATCAAATTCATGATGATGGTAAAATAACAATTAGATCTAATAAAATTAAAAAGGGATTCAAAAGGTTTGATAAAAATAATAATTATTTCAAGGACAAAAAGAGTCTCTACACTAAAGAAAATTGCAACTAACTAGATGAGAGTGAAGTTAGTGATTTAAAATATGATAACGAAAATGATGGTCCTGCTAAAGATGGAGATATATTCATGATTGAGAAAGGAATTTTCTCACATCAAAAGGATCCTAATTAGAGTGATTCAGATGATGATGAAGATGAGGTGGACTATGAAACTACATTGACAAATTCTCATCAAGAATTGAAGATTGAGAAGAAGATCAATAAGAAGATGAAACCTAAACTCAAGGACTTTGAGGATAAATTTAGTGTATTTGAGGAAAGAATGGATGAATATGCCAAGGAACATAAAGATATGGTCAAGTATCTTAGTTGTTAATTGAAAATCTTATGTACAAGCCTAAAAGATGAAGAAGATGAATGTGCAAGGTATGAAATTGACAATAAGTCATTGAAATTTGAGTTAAAGAAGGTATATAATAAGTTAATGTAATTTGTGAGATTTAAAAAGAGCTTAAGTGATCAAGACAACATTCTAAATGATCAAAATCATGAAAGTGATAAGACTAGTCTTGGATATAAATAACTAGAGACTACAACTCAAGAGAAGATGAAGACTAATGTGGATAAAGATAATCATCCTTTAAAGACAAATAATTAGAAAAGGAATGAAGGTGATATCAAAATTAATTCAAATTAGACCAGATAGCCAAATGCCATGAGGTATGTAAATTTCAATGGTTAATGCTATATTTGTAATCAGTTTGGGCATAGAGATATAGAATGTAGAAGACCTGTTAAGAATGAATTTACATGGAACTATGATGGGGGTCATTAGTCAAAAGGTATGAGTAATGTTGAGTGTTACAGTTCTTATGCCATAGGACACATTGCAAGATTTTATCCAAATTTGGAAAGGTATAAATATCTTCTTAAAAAAATTATGGTGTGCTTAAATTATGAATAGAGAGGTCATATTTCTATATTTTGAATCAAAGGGCTAAAAGATAAAATAGGTCTTATCAAGATCCTAGAGTACATGGAAGAAGACAACTTAACTCATGGAGACCAAAGGTGGTAAGTAGGAGTTATGATGAGTCTATAGGTTCAAGTAATATGCTTGCTATGGTGGAGAATGTTTTAGACGTTGAAGGTTACCAAGAGGTCTCATTATCTACTCATGTTGAGAATGAAGAGACTAAGCTCAAGGAGAAGACCAAGGTATTGGTTGAGGTAGTTTTGAGGTAAGTCTGGATCCAAGTGAACATCCTACTATTGTTGAGTAATATTCATGCAAAGAACATCAATTATGTGTACCTAGTGATGAGGTTCTAAGATGTAAGGAATATTCTTTATTTGAAGAGGTATGACATGAATCTATGTTGTCTCCATGTATTGATAATTCAATCATATAATAAAAGGTGAATGTTGTACTAGATAAGGAGCTTGTTTCTCTGAAGCCAAAAAAGAAAGAGAAGAACTATAACTTTAAATTGAGCAAGGAGGATATGGAATATGAGGATTTTTTTTTGTTTTACAAGATTTAGGTATAGATGGTGTCTCTATCTATGCTTCTTAAGAGACTCTTTTTAAGTGGAGAAGCAATTGTTGTTTTTTTTTAGTTGGAAAAGTCTACAGGGTCAAGTTGAAGGTGCCTATATAGAAAAGGAGGATTTGTGGTTTATCAATGTAATATTTTTGCATAGAAAGGTCTTTTGACCTTATTATAGCATGATACATGTGGTTTTGTGATTTGAAGATATGTTGAAGTCAAATTGAAGATTTTTGTTTACTTTGGGGTTTCCTAGTTTATACTTATGAGTATGCATGTCCTAAAATGGGTTATAACAAGTTAGGGTTCCCAATAGTTTGGAAGCTCAAATATTGGTCTAGAAGTGTGTAATGGTTATATCTAGGTGTACAAGAAGTTTTAGAGGTAGATGTTGACTATAAGGTATTGTGTTGACTTTGTTTATTTTAAGATTATGAGGTTTTGGGCTCTTCTAGAAAAGTGGTCTGCCTTATAAGTTGAGGTCTAGGGATTATTAATATATTGAATGGACTAAGTGGGTTGTTAAATAAATATTAATATAGATTTTAAGGTTTTTGGTTCACAAGTTATTCTTGTTTATATCAATATGGATGGATAATTGGCTAGTAGGTTTGTGAAGGAAGTATGCTATAGAGGATGAGCTTGGTGATTAAAATTGGTATGCTTGAGGGGGATTATGAGAGTGATTTAGATATGAAGCTTTAGGTTCTAAAGATATATCTATTAAAAGGTGTGGGATTTGAAAATTCTAGGTAGGGCTATAAGGAGTCTAAGACAAGCCTAGTATGAAGAAGAGTTTTTTTTGTTTAGTTACAAAAAAAGAGTAGGGTATGTTTGTAACATGGAGATTTCTTAGGTTTATTGAGATTATTTGTACTATTTATTAAGTGGCATGAATTTATATTGATGGTCCTTATAGTAGCTTGAGAGAGAAGGCAAGTAAGCCTATATGTTAGTTCCTCATGGTGTATGGAGATTTAAAGATGCTCAATTGGTGAAATTGATAAAAAAATATGAAGGGGAGTCCCTCTTAGACGTCTCTTTGTAGGTTCCATTATATTTCAATGTTTTTTGTGTTCTTTCTTCATTAGTTACAGTTCTTGGTTGAAGAGAGTATTGACATGGAGTAAGAGGAAGTTGTCGAGACAAGAAAATGTAGGCTCAAGTTAAGTGGGACTTTATATCATCTTTTTAAGATGGTGTTTTCCTATGTATGGTCTTCTCAAGTACTCAAGATCAGTTGGTTCCCACATTTTCATTATGTCAAAGGAGGAGAATGTTCTTATTGTGGGAGTACTTGAAAAAAGAGAAGGTGAGTTATATATTGTTATATATGATATTTGTTGACCTTAATGATAAAGGGGGAGATCATTGGATACTTGTCAATAATGTCATAGTAATGTTATGGAGGTTTCCTAGTGAGTGGATGAAGTTTTTTGATATCCTAAGTAAAAATGACAAAGTGTGCAATGTGCTTGTCAAGGTGTGCTTAAAATAGGCTTGGTTAATCTTCAGTTTTAGCATGATTAAAGATGTTCAAGAGGTCCCTAAGATGTTATATATGTTTTTATAGCTTGTGTGTATAAGTAGAATCCATCTAGTGTTCCATAGTTTTCATCTAGATAGTTTGGGTCTAGTGGTAGAAAATCTGAGTAGGAATGTTGATGACATCACCATTGTCATGTGGTAATGAGTCAAGGGGAGTTGGTCGTATGGTTGGGATCACATTAATACATATTTTATATGAATTAAATCTCAAGTCATGCATCAAAGTGTGGTCAAAGATATGAGGGTGTAAATTTGAATTCTTAGTCATAATTCATTATTTTCCCATACTTAGCCAAATTTACATGTGGCCAAAAAAGAGCTAAGTAAGCATGTTGATGA
The DNA here is from genome assembly GCA_037957365.1 of Torreya grandis. Classification (NCBI taxonomy): domain Eukaryota; kingdom Viridiplantae; phylum Streptophyta; class Pinopsida; order Cupressales; family Taxaceae; genus Torreya; species Torreya grandis. The sequence continues at coordinate 146,986 of JARHVA010008753.1, forward strand.
GTTCATCATTTGCATGCATGGAGGTGTCAAGACAAAATGATCATATGGGTTTGTTTTTTCTTATTCCTAGTTCTTATACACCAAATTTTAGATCATACAACAAGATTTGTCAAGAGATTTACATGTTCAAAGTTGGGCTCCCAAGTAGATTGACTATGATTTCCAATACTTAGCCAATTTTATAGTGGTAAGAAAATTTGAGTGAGTATTTTGATGATGTTATATCTTTCATGTGTGAAGGTGTCAAGAGAAACTAATCATATGGGATTGTTTAATTTTTTACATAGTTGATTTTTGCTAAATTAAAAATCATGTGTTAAAGCATGACAAAAGTTATGAAGGAGCAAATTCGGTATCCCAAATAAAATCTAGACATAATTGCCTTTGTAAAAATATTTTTAGAAGGCATTTTAATGGAATTAAATCTCACATGCGTAAAGGTTTAAAGATCAATATGTCATATGGTTAGATTCTCCTATCTAAGGAGATTATTTGATCCAAATTAGAGATCACGCATTGAAGTGTAGAAGTTATTAAGGTTAAAAAATTGCTACTTAGGCATATTGAAAAGGTCCCCATACTTAGTCAATTTTGAAAGAGTTAAATCTTGAGCAAGATCAATGGTGCACATTACTCTAAGATGTTAGGAAGTAGAAAGAAGAAGATAGGTACATAATGTTTAATGATTAAGAAAAGGTAAGGATAAGAGATCAATAGTGAGCAGGTATTTGTATGATTGAGATCGATAGAGCATAGTAAGTTAAAATTGTCAAAGTAACTAAAGTTTAATTATATAGAGTGTGATTGGCCAAGCTGAGTGAGGATAGAAGATGATAGTAGAGTGCTCAAGGTTTAACATTTGAGCATTGATACCTATGTGTTAAAGATCAAAAGAGATAGATGATGCATATTCAATCTAATTAGCAAAGACACAAGATTATTTCTATGTGTCTAAAGTTTAATTGTGATCGTTGCCATTTGAATATTTGAATTTGGTAAGGGAAAAACTAGTTCTCAATAATTTGTCCATATCTTTTGATAAAAGATGAATTTGCTCATATAGTAAAAATCAAAGTGGTAGATGACTCCAAGGTCCATCTAGTTATATAGCTTTTAATATATGAAAGTGTTTATTTTCAAAGATATTAAGTTTACAAGTTGACTTTGTGTTCATGTTTATTTTGTAAGTGACCCGAGAAGAGTATTTGAGGTTATGTAGATATTGTTTTGATGTTTCATGATGAATTTGATATTTGGGCTTGTTTTAGACCCCATAAGGATTCTGTATAAGTATTTTGGAGGTGTGATAAATATATATTGAGTATTAATAATGCTTAATAAGTTGACTATATGTTTGGTAATAGTGCTCATGTGTATAACATCTCTATTTTAGTTGATTGAGCATACACAGATGTGAGGAAAGGTGACTGTGATCATTTGAGGATGTCTTAGGGGACACAATGAGTGGAATTATGTATTTTTAAGTGGTCATGAGTTATTTATTTTATCATAGATGTATCAAAATGGTGAATGGGTCTCCATAGGACCTGCAAGTGACTTAGGCCTATTTGAAAGTGTGTTGTACTTAAGTGTGATCGATGTGAGATGCATTAAGGGTGAAGGCATGTATTGTGATTGATAGGAAGTATTTTGATCTTATTAAATCATTATTTATCTATATGTAGTGAAACCAAATGTGTTGGTTTCTATTTTTGTGTGTGGAATATTTGAGAGAGTTGGAGAGCAAAGGGAAGTAGAGGAGAGTAAGAGTGCCCAACTATTGAATTGATGATCTGAGGAGATTAAAAACTATGTGTATGATTTGTAGATAATTTTTTTATGAAAATATAATGTTATTAAAATTTAAAGTTTTTTAAAGAGATCTAAGTGTGTATATGAGGACTGTTTGAGTGAAGGAGAGAGATTGTGGCATGCCTATGTGAGAGGCTTGTTTGAAAAAGAGAGAGTTTGTGTAGGGGTCAGATAATCAGTGATCCATGATTAGGTTTTGAATACATCAATTATAAGGTGGAAGTTTTCTTTTCAAGGAGTTATAAAGGACTTAATATTCATTAGGGGTAATCTCTCCTTGTGAAATAGATTTTTGATAAAGAACTATGGTTAGAAGGACTTGATCAAGGTTATAAGTCAAAAGGACTAGAATGAATAGGTGGTCAAAAGGACTTGATCATCTTAGGGGTAGGTGTTCCTTATGTATTAGTTGTTTCACTAAAGGCCTTAGGTTAGAAGGAATAGATCAGTCTCTTATTTGTGATAATCTTATAGGATAATAATATATGTGTTTTTAAGCTTGAAAGTGGGTTTTATTCCCCAAGAGGGTTTCCCATGTATATATTATGTTATGAATGTGATCTTGCATTATGTTCATTTTATATTGGTATGAATGATTTATATGCTTCATAAATGATTGTATTGAATGTTTAAGTATTTACAAGGGTTTTAAAATTGAATTGGATTGTTTTCCACCATTGATTCACACTCCCCTATAATTAGATTTTACCTCTAAAAAAATAAGTATTATAATCCTATAAATACAATTCTAATCCACATCTATTCATTAGATGGAAATAGATGCAAAAAATATTCAAACTAAAGACAAATGTGTTCAAAATCAAGGTATTTGGTCCCTATTATTCCCTACTTTCTATATACTACCATATAAAATAACACTAAGCCTATTTTTAAAGAATTTAAAATATCAAGTACGTTTAAGGCATCTAAGGCCACTCTCATTATCATATTCACTTGCACATACATCAAACACTAGGTGGGAGAACCACATCAAGATTGATCCCTCTTAAGAGTATTGATATGAAGGCAACTCTATAAATAGAAAGGTGTTTAGGATTTATAATCCATCCTACTAACACACCCAAAATTATTGATAATGACATAATTTCATGGATATTAGGGTTTGCACATAAAATTAGGTTTTTTAGGTGTAACATAGATCTCTAGGTTTTGATCACACCAGAATAGAATATATAGACACAAGCATAGGTGCCCTTAGAAAGCATGAACAATCCTACAAATGGGACACTAGCACCATATTCTGGACTACACATAAATGTCACTACTATCCATATTAGGTGATACTATCTAGTGAGTAGATAAACACCAAAATCCTAGTGATGACACAGACTACTACCCAAATCTCAACTTTCATAACCTAGATCATCTAAGACAATCGGTTTTTAGATAAGTCTCTATTTTTCCCTATTTATTTCTATTATTAGAAATTCATACAAATATAAAGGTAATTAAAAATAATTACTTAATTATTGCATATTTATTTGACTAATTTAGGCATCTCATCCTCTTAACCAAACATAAGATTTTCACTATTAAACTCTAATAGGTTAAATCATTTGGTGAACCTGACTTACTTCAAATATTTCATCAAACCCTAGCTTTCATTCATCCAAGTTTTGTCTAATACATTTAAGGTTTAATAATTTAGATTTTTTTATTTTATTTAGACAACCTAACTAATTAAAATCAATTTTAATTTAAGGTTTCAATTTGTTTTACATCCAATTTAAATTGTTACAAAAGAAACCTTATATTCCAAAACCCTAAACCTAGTCACACTTAAAGTTTGTGTCCTTTTATATCTATACTTTGATTTTTATTAAAAAAATATCAAATTTTCTACAATATTTAAATTGTGAAAACTGTCATTGATTACTATTATTAAAAGGCTCAAAATATATGAATTTTTTTATCCATTTCAACTTACAATGGTAAAATTTAACAACAAATTTGATGAAATTGATAAGCATAAATTACAAGAATTTATGTCCAAACATAAGTATATACAAGATGATTTCATAAAAATACTTTAAGAGGAACTCAAAAATAATAACAATGGTCATTCTTCAACCCCTCTAGTTAATGATGTTGTTACACCTTCAATGGGGACCACTCAACCAACTTAGATAACATGATCCAAGATTGATATTCAACCATCATTGATAGCCACACCACTTGGTGTTAGTTCCTCTCCTATAGATGTAAAATAAATTATGCATCAAGTTATTACTCTACAATATATGATGTTACATCTTAGTCAGGGAAAAACTAAGCCATCACACACTTTGGATTCTAACATTCTCTTGCATACACCTTTAGCACATCACATAGTGGTAACTCCTTTACCATTCAATTTCATGGATCCTATGCTCACATTATTTTATAGGAAGGGCGTCTCATATCATCACCTAATATCATTTTTATAAACCCAACTTTCACCCTTTGAATCATATTATTCAATTATGCTTCAAAATTGGACTAACATGGGAATGGCCTAAAGGTTGTGGGTAACCTTATCATTAGACTAGACCTCTATATTATGGGGTTAGATCACCTGGTACATCATTTTATCCTTATAATCACTAATATATATTGTTTTGGGTTGAAAATTGATATAAATTACATAAAATAAATATAACCTAAGCGGTGGTGATGCACTAATATCTTTCATGCATCCACTCAATTTAGACTATAACAACACTAGAGAACTAGAAATGAACTAAAGAATTATATTAATTAAATATTAATAAATAATATTTCATATGAAGGTATTTATGAGTGATTATAACTTGGATGTGAAGGGTGAGAGGCCTATCTTGAGGCACTTCCAACCAAATTACACTTTGAACATGATCACCAACCCTTGACACTTCATATAACCTACATAAGATAACTTATTAGCATATAGGTGTGGAATGGACATTATAAGGTAATAATTATACCACTTATCATATAAAAAAAATCACACACACACACACACACACACACACACACACACACACACACACACACACACACACACACACACACACACACACACACACACACACACACACACACACACACACACACACACACACACACACACACACAAACACACACACACACACACACACACACACACACACACACACACACACACACAAAACCAATCGAGGAGAAGTTGCAATAGTTTATTCATTAGTCTAATAGGTTCATCAAGTACAAAACTAGGTAGAGTTTCCGCATACCTAGGTGAGGGATATAAATCAAGGACTTAAGGCACAAATATATATAATAATGAGAAATAAAGGATTCAGATAATTCCATGGAGTTATAGATGATAGGTCAAAAATTACCATAATTAAATCCATCTATAGGTACATAAACATGAAAATCCTCATAAGTCATTCTCCATATGTTGGCTCTTATTTAACCCCTTAAACATAGAGGTGGGGTAATGGAGGTTGTAAATGACTTATTTTATTCCTTTAAAAGCATTAAAATGCATAATAATGGGTCAATTAATTCCATATATTGTATTTACAAAGTGTAATGAGGTGCAATTAGTCCTCTAAGAGGTGTTGAGCAGCCCACTCTTCCTTATGCATGTTGACTAGGATTTAAAACTACCTCCATTCCTCCATAATGGATATGAATAATGTCTAGATCACCCAATTAATTAGTACATGGAGTAAACATTATGTACTAAATCTTCCAAAGGTATCTCTACCCCATTCTTCAACTCTCCTTATTGACCAAGTAGGCCTAGTAGGCCACTAGGAATAGTTACATAACGTTTGTGCTTGAATTTCCATGGAAAACCTATATGAGACCTAAAGAAAATTTGAATAGGTTATATTTAGGTATAAAAAATTGTACCATGTCATGACATGGGCCTTCTTGATCATCTCATACTTGAAAACTTTCTAAACTAGTTGACTGGTCCACCTTCTCTTTCACATCTACAGATTGGTTGTTTGAAGGAGACATACAGATGTATTTTTAGACATATTTTTGGAAATATAATGACTTTAGGAGATTAAAAAAAGTACAAAAATTTCACCTCCAATGATTTTAACATTTACAAATAGTTATGTACCCTATAAATCTCATAAAACCTTTAAAAAGTACCCTTTTTGATAATTCCTTATAGTGTCCATACAAAATAGTACTATGGTCAGGGTATCCTCTGAGTGTTATTTTTGGCTTAAATGTTTTTTGGGTCATTCATTATTTTTAATGTAATTATCTCTATTTTTCTTAGGTTGGGTCTATATTAAGGTTTAAGCAAGGTTTTTAAGATTTGCCATCTTAATGATGGTTCTTAAAGATGAGACCTCCAATCCAAAATTTATGGTCATTGATGTTTAGTACATAGACCTCCCTAAAACTCCTACAAATATTTGGTTTACATCTAAATTATGCATGGAGATACGAAAATAAAATGGTGTAATTCAAGCTCTTTACCAATCTTTTAAACTTATTTGTAGTGTTAACAAAGATTCATAAACCTAGGCTCATCAATCTAGATTAATATCATATGTATTTTAATTAAACAAGGGGGTCCATATTACCCTATGATAATTTTCCTTGAGTCCCTCTACCATGAAATATTTGAGCATTTGAATAGGCAACTCAAGCTAATTGTCTGGATTGTGTACTTTAAGAGCCAAATTGACATTTTGATTACATTGCCTACTTCAAACATATCTCATAGGACATGTAACATATTCTAATACTTTCTCATGGTCTTTTATTTTTATGGGATTTTGGTTATGCTACTAAAATGAGCATGGCATCTGAGGCTTCAAGAGTGACTTTTAGGCCTAACAAGCCTAAACTAGGTGTCGTGCCTATGAGGTTACCTATAGGTGTTTGGATGGGCCTCCACATAATCAAATAACTCTTATATTAATTTTCCCCATCCTTTGTATTTTACTCTATCCATCCAATTTATTATCTCAATCTAATAGTCTTGTGATTCTACTTCAGTGTCACTATTTACTATCATACTCAAAACACTTAATATCATTAGGACTTGAAAATCTATTTCACATTGTATTGTAGTATTTTTGGATATGTATACATGTGTATCAGGTTCCCTTGAGTTGTGACATTATTTGTAATGACCCTTTTATCACTTTATACTCCTTATATAACCAATCCTAGGGTTTATAGGAGGTCATGCTTATGTAGCCCTAGGGGCTTAGTTTAATGCTCTTTCTACCTTATTTGATGATCTCAGCATTAAAGTACCTTGATTTTGTTTCCATCTCTCCACCATTAGGATGCTTATATCCTTAACTATCCTTCAAAAATATGGAATCTTCAAGTTTAGGCGCATGCTTGTTTAGGCTTCTAATAGGTCTGTTTAGATCATTGGATTCCTTACCTTAAGGGACCGAGATATTTTGTTTAGAAACATGAAAATGGTTTTATGGGATAATGACATCATCCTTTCCTCATATTATTCTTACACTTTCATTTTATTATTGATGACCTTGTCCATAGATGTCAATCCTGTATTTTGGTTGTGTGATGACTAAGTCTGCTTGTTAGTCTAGGTGTTTGGTAGTAGTAAAGGGTCTGAGTATGCATTTCCCTCCTTAGTGTAGTGATTTTTTACTCTTGGAATTAATATATCATGAATTAAAGGTTATAAATATTCTTATAATTTAGACCTTCTCCTAACTTTATTTCCTACATGCCCTCACATAGTCAGGTTGAGGGTTAGTACATAGTTAGGCCTATGCAACCCTTGGGATTGAAATTAGTTCTATATATAACATAATAAGAGACATTTTACATTTTTAAACCATGTCATGTATCTTACCTTAGATTTTTCCATCTTCATATCATTTAAAAATCAAATGCCTTCAGTTTGATGTATACATGCTTACTTAGGAATATTAGGCCGGATAGGCTTGAGTAGACCATGATCTTTAGTTGAGTGTTCCTATATTAAATTTGAGGTTTTAATGATTATGAAACCCTTATTTCTCTTTTTTTAATTATTTTTTAGGTATATTATCTTCAATAACCACCTAACATATGTAAACACCATACACCCTAGTCCATAGGCTTGTATCTCTTAGTTTTATGTCTATTGGGCCTAAAATGTCCTTAACCCCATCCATTTCTAATATTGGGACTATTAAAAATTCATTATCTTAATATAAATTCATTATCCACTTGCCTAAGTGATTTCATCCTTTCAAAAATTCTAAAGTAAGTACAAAACTCTTAATTGGTATGCATAAGCTTGTCTTAGGTCTGCTTAAGCCTAAAAGGCATGTGTGGGTTCATTAACTCTTCCCCACTTATATAAAATAGAATAAATATTATTTTAATGTTAATTAATTAATGAAACAAAATATTTTTCGTTTTCACTCTTTATGTTTCAACTCTTGTATACCTATCACGATCATACTATCTTGTCAATAACCCTACTTGTAGAATATAGTCTTATACCTTGATTGTGAGAGAGAGAGTAGACTTTGACCTTAAAAAACTTCTCTCAATTTATCATTACTAATACTTATACATGGATTTTTAAACTTGGTATCACCCCATGTATCTAAAATACCTCTAATAATGATTCTTTTGACTCCATTTGTCTTATTTTTATAGCCAGCTTGTAGATGATGTTTGGCCATTAAATGCAAGCATGAACCTTCTACTTTTATTTAGTTTTTAATCATCTCACTGATCCTTCATGATCCTTAAGTTCCAATATGAATCTTAAAAGGTCCTAAATGTCTCTAAGACTCCTATTCAATAGTAACTCCTCATTTCTTAGTTTATACAATAGGCATGATATGACTAAGAGAAGTCTATCTTTACATAGTGGGTTGAGAGTGAAGTTGATTTTTTTGTACCTTTCCTACTTAATTTACCATATATTTTATACCCATTTAATACTCTTTGAGGTCCTATACTTCTATATAGCCCATCACAAAAACTACCACCCTATGTGTGTAGCTTGCCTTAGAGGATTTGTGGTAAATGAGTAAGAGTTAATATTGCAGAATAGATTGAGGTGAGGATGGTCCTTTGAAAGGTATGAAATTCATGACTCATGGGTTAGGTACACATTTTTTTTAATAAATATGATGACCTATTCACACCTAACCCATTTCAACATTGAAATGAGGTAATAATTCACACATGATAGTCCACTAGAAATAATACTTGAAGGGGACCTATAACTGATGGTGTCTCAATTGAGTGCCTAGGAGAAGCATATAAGTTCAAGTGGATTCAAATTATATATTACATAACCTAGAACCACCATTAATTTCCATAATAAATCTTTAAACACCCTAAAACATATGAAAACTAGTCTGTAGTCTGGAAATAGAGAAAATGTGATGTTTTTCTTGCTCTCAAACCCCCACATGTGTGAACTAAGGGTGGAGGGTAAGGTATATGGGATATAATACCATATAAAACACTCATAAATAATTTATTTGCATAAACCACTCCAAAATGCACCAAAACCATTGCATTTCTAAACCCTACATAAATTAATAAGCTCATTAGAGTGGCTAGATTGTTATTATGTTTTCATAAAGATCAGGACATGAAACTATGGAAAAATATAACTAATAATAAGGTAAAGGGACCCCCTTAATCTTCCCAATATACTAGATCCCCATTTTATCTCTCCTATCAATACTATCCACAAACATAAAAGCTTGCATAGACTACCAAAGCGTTCAATAGAGATAGATGAATGGTTTTGATCTTGTTTTGAATTTTTTGATCACAAAACTTCTTTCAACATGTGACATGAGATCCTATTTAATATTTGGCCCCCTTTTGTATGCAATTTATTGTACAAGTTTGTACAACATGCAAAAAACACTTCAAAACCCTATTTTTATGCATTTCCTCAAAATTTTGACCTTGAACTACCATTGGAGAGTAGATGGAGGGAAAAATGAGTTAGATGATAATTAAAACTAAGTGTTATGGTAGGGAGGAGTTTAAAATAGGAATTTTGGAATGTGTGGGGTTCATTTGTTGAGTGGGAGGTGGGTATGAGTTTAAAAAATGGGCCTTTTATGGTATTAAATGCATAGTAATGGCTTAGGGACTCTTTTAAGGCCTTTATTAAACCATGAAACACTTGAAACATTACCCCTTTCCAAATATTTTATATGCATTTGACCAACATGAGGTTTTTTAAGGGTAATTTATGACCTTTTAAGGGTGAATTAAGGTAGTAAATGGGTTTTTATAAATGTATCAAGAATAATGACCTTAAACATAGTATTTACCTCATGTCATGACTTCAAACAAAGTTTAAATACCCTTAAAACTCATTAGTAGAGTTATAAATTATTTAAATGTCTTAGCTAACCCTAAAACGATAAGAATCAATAACCTCAAAATGTATAAATTACCTTGATTTTGTCAGAAGATCCTTAATCTTATCTAATAAGTTTAAAAACACTCACTAGACCTCATAAGACACCTTAAAACTCTCCTACTCACTCAAGGGTCATCATGAACACTACCATATCACTAATAATCCTTAACATAGTTATGACATATGAGGATCTTTGTAGTATAATCTAACACAATGTGAGACCTTAATCACTGCTAACAATGTTCAAATTGAGACCAAATAAGACATCACCTATGAAATAAATAACCATGTGTAATATTAGGTTGGTGAAATGAAATGTTTTTGGGTATAGGGATTAGAATTTATCTTGGGAGGCTAAATTTCTAACATTTTTGGTAACTCTCAGGGGTGACTAACCTACTATTCAAGAGAACCCATTCAATATTCATGATAATGATGACTCAACATGACCCATGACTTGGATGAACATCTTATTGTACTATCAAATAGATTTAGTAATTTTTTAAACCTCTTAGGATTATATAACCAAACACTAAAAACATAATTAAAACAAAAAAAAAACACACCTAAACCTATGAACATATAAGCAAAGACACCAAAGCAACAAGGTAGCAAAATTAAATTACAAACTTGTGTTTACCACTTATTGTAAAAAGACAAAAAAACTAATAAAAACTAACCTAAGATAAAATTATTTCCTCTAGGATCAAGTGGAAAACTACTCCAAAAGTCTCTCTACCCCATTCTTCGACTTTCCTTATTGACCAAGTAGGCCTAGTAGGCCACTAGGCATAGTTAGATAGTGTTTTTGCTTGAATGGCTATGGAAAACATGTATGATAACTTAAGATCATATGAATAGGTGAGATTTAGTTATAAAATAATGTCCCATATCATGACATGGAATTATTGAGTATCTCACACTTATAAACTTTCCAAACTACGTGATTGGGTCACCTTCTCTTTCACATTTATAGGTTGGCTATATGGAGGAGACATACATAGGCATTTCTAGATATATTTTTGGACATGTAATGACTTGAGTATATAAAAAAAGTCCCAAACATTTAACTCTAATTAATTTCATCTTTCTAAATATCTCTACACCCTATAAATCTTAGAAAATCTTTTAAAAGTACCTTTTTTGAAAATTTAGTACATTATTTGTATAGACCAATACTATGGTCAGGATCTCCTCTGAGTGTTCTTTATGGTTAAGGGGTTTTTAGGTTAATTTAAGAGTGTTTGAGTGCAATTATCTCCTTTTTTATCAAGTTAGGTCTATAATAGGGTTTAAGCAAGGTTTTAGATGTTTACCATCTTAATGATGGTTCATAAAAATGAGACCTCCAATCCAAAAAATATGGTCAAGGGTGTTTATTCCATATACCTCCCTAAAATTATTTAAATATTTGGTTCCCATGTAAATTGTGTGTCGAGATATGAGCATAATATGGTGGAATTCAAGTTCTTTTCTAGTTTTTTAGACCTATCTACATCATTATCAATGATTAATAAACTCAAGATCCTCAATCCAACTCACTATTACATAAATTTAAAGTACATAGGGGTCCCAAATTCCCATAAGAACATTTTCCTTGAATCCCTCTACCATTAAATATTTGAGAATTTAAATAAGCATCTCAAGTTGGTTTCCTGGATTGTGTAGTTTGAGGTGGACTTGAAGACCCAAATTGACCTTTTGATTTTAAAACATATCTCATAGGACCTATAACATCTTCACATACTTCGTCATGGTATTGTAATTTATTAGGTTTATATTTATGCTATTGAGGTAAGCATGGGGTCTAAGGCTTTAATAGTGAATTTTAGGCCTAATAGGCCTAAACTAGGTGGCATGGCTATGAAGTGGCTTGTAGGTGTTTGGAAAGGCCTCCACATCATTAAATATATATTTTATTACTTTTACCCATTCTCTATATTTACCTATATCCATATAAGCTACTATCTCAGTCCCATCCTCTTGTGATTCTACTTTAGTGTCACTATTTATTGTCATGTTTAGAACACCTAACAATATCATTGGTGCTTGAAAATCTATTTCCCCTTCTAATGTACTATTGGTGGAGATTTATACCTATGTATCATGTTACATTGATTTGTGGCATTCTTTAGACTGATCTTCTTATAAATTTATACTCCTTATACATCTAGTCCTATGGTTTATATGAGGTCATGTTTTAGATTATGGAAAAAGCAGGTTTTGAAGGGGCCCTGAAACCCTAGTACAAGGAAAGAAAGAAAGATCATCCAAAACCACAGGCAAAGCCTAAAATACAACAAGGAAGTAGCAAAAATAGGTTTTTAATGGACCTGAAACCACTAGAAGGACTACTGATCAAAACCCAGATTTAGCAGAGATCTAGTTACACCAAAGGCAAAGGATTAAACAAAGAACAGGACCACTTTCATAACTAGTAAGAGTAACCAGATTATTCATCCAGTTCCAATATTATTTTCATAGTTCTTTTCCTTTCATAACAGTATCCTGGGTAGTGGTTGCTGCCATCATGGCTCCTTTTTGAGTAACCATCTTTCTTGAACTTTGTCTCATCCTTTTGCTAGGTCCCTCCAAGGCTTTGGTCTCCTCATTGGCTCTTTTACCAATATTGACAGTAGTAGCACAAATATTGGATGTAACTTCCTCCATTTTCATTCTGTTGTCCTTAATAAGTTCCCGGAGGTTATTCTCATAGGATTTGAGTTTGACTAGGATCTCTCTTATCTGATTTTCCATATTGGTAATTTTGTTCCATACAGCTTTTAGGGTATCTTCCATAGTTTCCATTTTTCTTTTGATATCCATAATCTCCCTACACATCCAATAATCAAATTGGGAAGATGCCTTTGCTTTGCAGTTAACCCAAGTCATTGGTGTGTGTGTTTCATCATTCTATTTTTTCCCTCTCCTTTCCTCAGAATTTTTATTGGGACTGTTCCTGGCTTCTTCAAAAATATCCTCTCGACCCTTTTGTTCCCGCTCTTTAATTCTAGTTTGAATTTCCATATCCATATCTTGATTATCATCCTGTCCTGTAGTTTCCTTTTCATTCTTTAAATTTGGGTCCTCAACAGGGCTATCCTGGGCAAATTCATCCTCTGACACTTTCTGATTTTCCTCCGTATCTTCAGTTCTATTTGCAGACTCCTCTTCTATGTTAACATCATCTTTTTCATTCTTCTTAGGACATTCTTCATCCTCATTAGAGTTTGTATCCCAGCTTTCAGTTCCTTCTTCTTCCTCCAAATTTTCCTCCCTGGGTTTTTCAATTCTCTCCCGTTCTGTATCTTCTTCTACAATCTACTTTTTAGCACTATAGAGCTTGATTTTGCCTTTCCCGTTTACACTATCACTCTTTTTGTTCCCTAACTCCTTCTTTTTCCCCTGTTTGGGGTGCTTTACCATTGCATTATTCTTGCAATAGCCTTCAATTAGTAGAATAAGGACTTCATGTAGGATAGGGCGCGTTTCCTTTTTCCTATGAGCATATAAACTTTGGACCAAGGAGAAGTGAAGATAAAAGGGAAAAGACAAACTTACCTTGTGCCTAAAATGGTTAAGGAAGACAAAGTGGAATTTGTGCACTCGCTTACTTCTTCCGTCCAGGATGAAATACTCCCTTATGTAGCTTAAGACATCCCTCCATATCCCTTTAATCTGATCCAATTCATAGAAATCCCCATTCTTGACCAGCTTCTGCTCTTCCTCATCCATCTTGGGGAACTTACAAAAGGCCTCATTCAAAGTGCTTGTCTGCTTGGAGAATTTAAGTCCATCTGAAGGCAACCCTGTAACCTCAGCTATAAAATCCTCTATTAAGTTCACTGTGATACCATGCAGGGTGACCCTTTCATCAGTCCAATTTTTGAAAAAAGCCATGGTGATATGCAGTTTTGACCCATGGAATCTTTCCATATAGCTCGCAACTTTTCCTTTCTATAGAATTCTCCAGACTTTGTGTTTCTCTTTCCATTCATCACAACTCTTAGGTTCCTGTTTCTGAGGTTCTCCCTTCCTTTCGTGTGCCATTCTCATTTTCTTTGAAACCCAGTTGCTATGGTCTTTACAATGATCCCACCTACTACCAAATTGATTGGGAGGTTGGCTTTGTTTGTGCTTATTCAGGATCCGCTTCTCACTCTTGAGGGCCTTCCTCTTTAATGATTGTTGTCCTTTCCCCATGCTGCCACTCCTCCTACTCATTCTATTTCTATTACACTCCAATCTTTCCTTCCTTTGTGTGGGTTGCATCATGAAGAATGAGCGCCCTCAAATCCACGTTATTTTCTAATGTTTCATGCCACCTCACTGTTTGACCTGCCTGGACTGCACAATTAGCTAGCCAATCTGCAACACCATTGGTTTCATGAAAGGTGTGGGTTATAATCACTTCCTCAACTTTTTTTATTAATGTTTTCATCTCCATTACTTTATCCTCTATGGTCCAAGACACATTATTTATATTGTTAAGAATATTTATAATATTCAATGAGTCCCCTTCAAGCCATAATTTGGGATATCCCGAGTCTATAGCTATTTTGAGAGTCTGAAGGGCAGCTATAGCTTCAGCAATGTGGCAATTCGATTTACCAATGGGGATTGCAACAGCATCAATTACCTTTCCCATGTGGTTTCTCAAAACTCCACCACAACCTGCATTCCCCGGGTTCCCTTTGGCAACACCATCAAAGTTACCTTTAATCCATCCTTGAGGGGGAACATTCCAAGTAACTCTTGATTTGGGATTATCAGGTTTACCAATAGGATTATCCATCCTTAAGGGATTATCCACTTGGAAAGTTGAGCTTGGATTCTTTTGAGATAAAAAAATTCTCCTTTAAAGCTCTAATGATGTTCTATCCTACCACCCATCCAGGAAGTTCTTTTTTTCTAAAGATTCAGTTATTTCTTTCCTTCCATATTCCCCACCAAATATGGGGAAGGGTAAGTTTCCATAAAAAAAGAGCTTCGGGATTCTTTGAGGGGCAGTACCAGCTTTTGAGAGATAATTCCACATTTCTGTGGTGAATCCATGTAATACCCCACAAATTGAGAATCTCCTTCCAAACTAACTGAGTGAAGGAACAATTCATGAACAGATGATCTCTATCTTCAAGGTCTTTTTTACAAAGAATACACCTGTTTACAATATTAATTCCACATTTCTGTAAATCATCCAAAGTCAATATTTTGTTTTGGAGAAGGGTCCAAAAAAATAATTTGATTTTAGGAATGAGCCCCTTAATCCAGGCTCTCATCCATAACGGTTTGCTACCATTTCCCTTAGAAGTGAAAATGGAAGAAACTTTAAACTGTCCACTTGGCTCATTGTGCCAGACAATTTTATCTTCACGGTTAGAATATAGAGATATAGCATTTAGGGATAATTGAATATCCTTGAGATCTTGATCATAGTCAGTGAGGTTTACCCAAGAGTTGTTCTGCCAGTATTGGTTAACCGTTATTCCCACTCTTTGCTTGCATCTATCTATAACATCTTTATCTTGGATTTCTTCCTGTAACAGTTTTTCTCTTAACCAAATATCTTCCCAGAACTTAACCTTTTTACCATTGCCAACTTTCCATGAGCTTCCTTCTTCTAAAACATGTTTTGTTCCCTAGACTGCCCCCCATATGGCATAAGGATGAGAAATGTCTAGTGTAGTAAAGAATTCATGGATTGACTTTGCCTTGAATAAGTACTTGTGCTTCCATATTTTACTCCATTCTTTATTTTCCTGATAAACCCTCCACCCCTGTTTAGCTAAGGGGGCTGTGTTCATACTTCTAATTTTCCTTATACCAAGTCCACCATCCCTAACAGGTTTACAAATGTTATCCCATGCTATAAGAGGCATTCTCCTTTTCTCCTCAGTACTTGACCAAAGAAAGTTTCTTTCGATTTTTTCTATAGATTCAGCAAATTTAGTGGGGATTTTGAAAAGACTCAAAGCGTACGTAGGTATGCTTTGAAGACTTGCTTTGAGGAGTGTGAGCTTTCCACCTTGGCTTAGAAGACTGCCTTTCCATCCCACCAATTTCTTACTAAATTTGTTAATAAGTCCTTCCCAAAAAGCTTCAGGAGCTTTCAATCCTAAAGGGAGACCAAGGTAAGAGGAGGGAAAAGAACCTATGGAACAATCTAGGATTCTTGCTATTTTGTTCTGTTAATAATCTAGGGTATTAGTAAAGAATATTGTGCTTTTGTTCCAGTTAATCAGCTGTCTAGAGGTAGAGGAATACAGATTTATAGCTTCCTTTAGAATTCTAGCTTCTATGACTTCAGACTGTCCCATGAAAATAGTATCATCCACAAATTGACCATGGGAACATATTAAAGCATGTGAAGAGGGTTTCAGGCCTTTAAATAATCCTCTACAAACTAAGTCCCCTAGGTATTGCCCCATACTATCAGCCATGATAATAAACATATTAGGGGAGATAGGATCCCCCTGTCTTAATCCCCTAGACGGTTTGAAAAACTGAGACGAACTCCCATTTACCAACATAGCTATAGAAGTTGTAGATATCAGCTATTTGATAATATCAACCACTCTTTGTTCAAAGCCAAAGGCAATAAGGCTTTTTGAAAGGAATATCCAATCCACCTTGTCGTATGCTTTAGCTATATCCACTTTCATTAGGAACCCCTCTGTGTTTGAGCTGAACAGTGAGTGAATATTCTCATGCACTGTTATAATAGAGTTAAGGATTTGTCTGCCTGGAATGAAACCATTTTGGTGATCAGCTATTAACGAAGGGATCACTTGAATTAGTTTGGTCGTTAGAACTTTGGAAATTATCTTATAGAAGGAGTTGCACAAGCTAATCGGTCTGAACTGATCAGGGCATTCAGCTCCAGCCTTCTTTGGAATAAGGCACAAAAAAGTGGCATTAACTTCCTTCAACATCTGTTTAGCTCCAAAAAACTCCTTCACCACATTGCTGACATCCTTACCTATAAGTTTTTAGAGATTTTGAAGAAAAACATGGGGAAACCATCTGGTCTAGGTGCTTTTTCTAACAGCTTTGAAGATTTCCTCCTCCTTAGGAATAGAACATAACATATTATTCTTCTCCTTCGAGATCAATGGAGGAATCACTCATAGAATATTAGCCTGGCTTTTCAAGTTGATGTTTATATCATCCTTCATCAGGGAAGAGAAAAATGAGATCATTTCCTCCTTTATTTCCTTTTCCTCTGTTATCTTCTGATCTCCTTTTTTCAAGTGATGGATATGTGTTTTCGCTCTGTGTTTCAAAGTGGAAAGATGGAAAAACTTAGTATTTTTATCTCCTTCTTTCAACCATTGCACCCTAGATCTTTGTCTCCAAAAGGTTTCCTCCTTAGATATAATGTCTTGATATTATACCATTTGTTCACTTTCTTCTCTATGGGATTCTGGGGTATATCCATTTTGCTGAATTTTTTCCTAAATTTTACTAATATCCTCCTTGATGGTCTTCTTTTTCTCAAAAATATTTCCAAAATAGTCCTTATTCAATTTCTTAACTTCCTTTTTAACATTCTTGAGTTTGGAGGCAACTCTGAAGAGGGTTGTTCCCTCAATAGGTATATTCCACCATTCTTTTATTTTGCTTTCAAACTGTGGATGCTGCATCCACATCTTTCAAATCTAAACGGATGATTCTTTTTTTGGTTTAATTTGACTGCTATGAGGATAAGAGGGAAATGATCCAAGCCAATTCTATGGCATGCTTCTAACTTAAAAGTATAGTCTTTTATCTAGTCTGGGGAAATGAGAGCCCTATCAAGCTTGTCCTGTATACATTCCTTGTCCAGTCTCTTATTGCTCCAGGTATACTGAATTCCTTGCAGTTCCACATCCATTAGACCTTCTTTACTTATAAACTCCATGAGCTCAAATCTCCCTTCCATTTGAATAGTGTTACCACCCATTTTCTCATAATCATAGAGAGGAACATTAAAGTCTCCCATTATAATCCATCACCCACAGTAATCTTTGCTTCTGAGTTTTGAGAGAGTTTCCCATACCTTTTTCCTTTCGTTCCTGGCATTGGGAGTGTAGATATTTACAACATACCATCTTTCCTTTTGGTCAACACTAGTTATGTTGACAGCCAAAAAATTTTTACTTTCCATCAAAATAGAACCAGTATATTGATTTTTTTTCGAAACATCACGGTTCCTCCTGAAGCACCTTCAGACCTACTGGCCTTAATGGTGTAATTTTTAAAGTCTTTGATCTGTTCTACTTTCTCTTTACTCATTTTAGTTTCTTGAAGTAGAAGGAGGTCTGGCTTTTGCTCTCTGACAAAATTCCTTACTAAATCTACTTTATAAATGTTATTTAGCCCCCTAATATTCCAACTAAGAATTCTCACTTATTTTTATTGTTTAGGAGACATTGTTGCAGGGTTGCCTGCTTTCCATCTACTATATTGTGCTTACTTTCCAACTCTCTATTCTTCTTTGCAAATTTTTCCCAGGTTTATCTGAATATCCTACATCCGGTTTAAGTTTGGCTTGCTTTTCACATCCTTTTCCTTCTTTACTCCTAAGAGGACTATTTAATTTCGCACCACCATTTCTCGTCATAATGTGATTAGTATTGTTCTTTTTCTCTCCTTTTATCTTTTGGTTTTTTGAGTTTTTTCCAACCTCTTTCATTTCTTCTGCCATTAGGGCTTCTTTCACTAGAGTGTTATTTTCAGCCTTTGATACCTCCTACTTTTCCCCTATCTGATCTTCACACAAATCTCCCTCTCCTTCTTCTATGTTGTTCCCCCCTTCAGGTAGTACTTCTCCTTCCTCTAATCCTTCATTATCCTTTTCCTTAGAGAATTGATTTTCTAAACTTTGGGTGTTCTGGTTTAGGAAATTAGCTTCTTCTTCTGTTAGAAGATCTGATTTTCTATCTTCTGATCCCTTCCCCTTCTCTTCCATCAGGGGCTCTATTGTTCCTGGTAGATTAAGGTTGCCCTCTTCTTCTGTTGCAGAGATTTTAACCTTATCTGTGTGTTATTCAGCTAAAGCATCTTGAGTCTTCCTTATCTTTCAAAAGTCTTCTTTTACCTTCCATATTTTCTTTTGTTGAATCTTTATATTATTCCCTTCCTGGTAATTTCTTAAAAGGGGTCTACCCCTGTTGGTATGAGGTCATGTTTATGTAGCTATAGGAGCTCAATTTAGTGGTATTTATACCTTATTTGAAGATCTTAGCATTCAGGGATATTGGTTGTGTTTCCATCACTTCCCCATTAGGATGTTTTTATACTTAACTATCCTTCAAACAAATGGAAGCTTCTAGTTTAGGCACAAGCCTATTTAGGCTTATTTAGGCCTAATAGGTTTGTTTTGATCATTATATTCCTTCCCTTAAAGGACCAAGATATATTAGTGTGGAAACACTAAAAAATTTTTAGGGGATAATGAGAGAATCATTAACTCATTTTTATGCTTACACATTCATTATCCTGCTGATGACCCTATCCATAGATTTCAATCTTGCATTTTGGCTTTGTGTGGAGACTAAGTTTTCCTACTAATTTGGGTGTTTGGCAGTAGTAGGGGGTCTAAGTATGCCTTTCTCTGCTTAGTGTAGTGATTTTGTTTTATTATAATTAATATACCATGCATTAAAGGTTATCAACATTATATTACTTGAGACATTCTCCTAACTCTATTGTTTGCATGCCCTCACATAGTTAGGTCTAAGGTTAGTGCACAGTTAGGCTTGTGAAACCCTTGGGATTGAATTTAGTCCTCTCTATGCCATAATTTGAGTATTTTTTAAAAAAAATTCATGTATCTTCCCTTAGAGTTTTCCATATTCATATCATTTAAAAATCAAATGCATTCGATTTGATTTATACAGGCTTACTTAGCCCTATTAGGCCCAATAGGCCTGAGTAGACCATGACATTCAGTTGAGTTTTCCTTTGTTAAATTTGAGGTTTTCATGTTTATGAAACCCTTGTTACACCTTTCTTACCCCTCTTTTAGGTTTTTTAACTTCAACAACCATATAATATATGTAGATGTCATCCACCCTAGTGCATAGGCTTGTATGTCTTAGTTTTAGGCTTGTTAGGCCTAATATTCCTTAAACCCTTCCATTTTTGAGTTTGGGACTATTTAAAATTGAGGATATTAATATATATTAATTATATACTTTACAAAGTTTTTTCAACCTTTCAATAATTCTAAAGTTTGTAAAAACTTCTCAACTAGTATGCATAAGCTTGTCTTAGGTCTGTCTATGCGTAAAAGGCATGTCTGGGTTCTTTAACTCTTCCCTAGTTATCTATAATATACTAAATATTAATTTAAGGTTAATAAATTAAGGAAAAAAAACAAGATTTTTCATTTTCATTCTTTAAATTTCAACTCTTGTGTACCTATCACCATTATACTCTCTTGCCAATAGCCCTACTTGTTGAAGACACTCTTGTACCTTGACTATGTGAGAGAGAATAGAGTCTTCCATTAACATCCTTCTCTCCATTTATTATAAATAATACTTATACTTGGGTTTTTTAACCTATTATCACCCCATACATCCAAAATACCTCTAACAATGGTTTGTTTGACTTCATTTATACTATTTCTCTAGTCACATTGTAGATGATGTTTGGCCATTGGATACAAGCATGAACCTTCTAATTTTCCTTAGTTATTAATATTATTACTAACCATTAATTTTATTTGAGTGAAAATATAAATCCTCATAGGTCCTTTATGTCTCTAAGACTCTCATTCAATAGTAACACATCATCTCTTAGTTTATACAATAGGCATGATATGACTAAGAGAAGTTTGTCTGTACATAGTGGGTTGAGAATGAAGATGATTTTTTGGGACCTATCCTATTAAATTTACCATATTTTTTACACCCCTTTTATCCTCCTTGAGGCCTTACACTTTTCTATACCCTATTGCAATAATGACCACCCTATGTGTGTAGTCTACCTTGGAGGATTTGTGGTGACTAAGTAAGAGTTGATGTTGCATAATAGATTGAGGTGAGGATGGTCATTTAATAGGTATAAAAGTAATGAATCAAGGGTAATTTACCTATGTTTTTTAATAAATATTATGACCTATTCATACCTACCCTATTTCCACTTTGCAAAATGATGTAACAATGCACACATGATGGTTAATTGGAAATATGACTTGAAGGGAACCTAGAATTAATGGTGGCTTAGATGAGTGCTTAGGATAAGAATATAAGTTGAAGTATATTATAAGGAACTATAAAAAAACCTATAACCACCATTAATTTACATCATCAAGCTTTGAATACCATGTAACATATGTAAACATATTTATAGTCTAAAAATATAGAGAACTTGAAGTTTTTCTTTCTCTCACACCCCCACACATGTGAAATAGGGATGGAGGGTAAGGGACATGGGATATAATAACCTATATAAAACTAAATAATAATTTATATGTAGAAACTCCTCCAAAATACACCAAAACCATTGCATTTCTAAACCCTACACACATGAATAAACTCATTAGAGTGGCCAAGTTCTTAACATTAGTTCATAAAGATTAAGAAATGAAAATATAGACAAATGAAATGAAAAATAATGATAATGGACCCATTAATTTTCCAAATATATTATCTCCCCATTTTATCTCTCTTATCTATACTATTAATAAACCCAAAATCTTATTTGGATTTCCAAAGAGCTCAATAGATGGAGGAGAATGATTTTGAGCTTGTTTTGCATTTTATGATCATAAATCTTCTTCCAGACATATGACATGAGATAATATGCAATCCATGACCCCATTAGAGAGTAAGGGAGAGAAACCATGAGTTAAATTATAATTCAAATTGAGTGGTATGGTACGGAGGAGTTAAAAATATGCATTTTGGCATGTGTGGTGTCCATTTATTGAGTGAGAGGTGGGTATGAGTCTAAAAATGGGAATTTATGGTATGAAATGCCTAGTTTTGTCTTAGGGACTCTTTTAAAACATTTATTAAACCATGAAACACTTAAAACATTTCCCCATTCTAAATATTATATAGTGCATTTGACCAACATGAGGTGTTTTAAGGGTAATTAATGACCTTTTAAAGGTAAATTAAGGTTGGAAATGGTCTTGGATAAATGTATCATAAATAATAAATTTAAACACAAAATTTACCTCATGTGATGACTTTAGATAGGGTTTAGACACCCCTCAAATTCATTGGTATAGTTCTCCCTTCTTGAAATGGCTTAGGCAACCCTAAAACTATAAGAATCAATAACGTAAAACTATTAAAATTATGTTAATTTTATCAAAAGATCCTTAATCTTATCAAACAAGTTTAAAATCACTCATTATACCTCACGAGACACCTTGACACTCTCTTTCTCACCCAAGGTTCATCATGACTAATTCCATATCATGAATAGGCCTTAAAATAACTGTGACATATGAGGATCTTTATAGTAGAATATAACACAATTTGAGACCCTAATCAATGCTAACAATGTTCAAACTAAGACCAAATAAGACATTACCTATTTAATAGATCACCATTTGGAGGTTTGGGTGGGTGCCATGAATTTTTTTTGGCTATAGGATTTGGCATTTGGCATGGGAGGCCAAATTTCCAACAAGCCTTTGAAGTAGCATTCTTGGATTATATGTCTAATGACTAACTTCTTGAGAAGTTGTTTCCTCACATTCTCAAGGTTCATGCCCTATAATGGTTCTATGATTTTCCAAACCAATATATTATGGAATTTAATCCTTTAGTAGATATTTTCCCAACACACTTTTCTATCAATTTTAGTGATAAGATATCATATACATAATGGTGAAACTAAATCAAAATTCAAATGAGCCCGTAGCAAATTATGTCCTATGATACGAGATACTAATATCAAAAATGACTAGTCCCATGGTAAATAGATAAATTTGAGATATATTTAAATAGATTCTATTACCACCACTTGATGAATATATCTTATTCAACAAGTTTCCAAAATTTACCGATATGTGCCACATAGTTAAGGAAAGAGAGGTTAAGCTCTTAGCAATGGGAAAAATTAAGTACCCAAATATATTAGATTAAACTATTAAGACTATAAAAAAAATCCATACAAGGCCAAGGCTACATAAAAAAAGTGTTCAAAAGTCCATAGTTAACATATCTTTAGAGCCTTCTCCCATATTGGTTTTATTAGCTCCTCAGTGGATAGTCTTCACTAATATACCATAGTAACCAACATGATTATTACAATAATTATTAGAATGCAATTTCATATATATCCTTCCCATTAAATAGGTTGATATGATATGGCCTCTTCTAAAGAATTATGATTCAAATGCATTCTATGAGTATCATAGGGCACCAAGACACATAAAAAATAGATGCATTAGTCTAAAACACAATATGAAAGATCTCATTAAGTCAAATATTATTGATGTGGGAACACCCATAAAGGCACTAAAATAAAAAAAATAGAGGCAAAAGAACTTAATATACTTTTATATCCTTTCCTGAAGCATCTAACTACTGAGGTAGGGGGTACATCAAGTGTTCAATATACATACCAAGCTCATCCACCACCAACTTCCTATCACATAGTTATAGAGGAGACACATATATTTCATGATATTATTGACATGTATCAGATTATAGTGCCACCTAAACCACTTATCACACTATCAGATTAGAAAATTATGGATGATAACATAGATTTACATGCACTCTTCATATTATCATATATAGACCACCATCCTATTCACAATGTTATGGTTGACAATAGGTCAAGCATAAACATGTATATGACGATACTCTTATGAATCTTGGATTAAACAAAGAAATATATATTCTTCACCAATATAATCATTAGTGGTTTCAATGGCCATGTTCAGAGCTAAATTAATGAGATTATGCTTCTATTACAGACTAGAAAAGCACACATAACCAATCGGTTCTTAGTAATACCTAGTGTAGGTTTATTTAACATATTTGTAGACATTAAAAAATTGCACACTTATAGTTTTAAATGGCTAAATTCCTTGGTACCCCCTAAATACCCCCTAAACATTCTTAATCCTTAACCAACCCCTCTTAACCTAACCAAATCACTATTCTTCTAGTCACAAAATACTATATAATATTACTATTTAAAAGTACTATTCACTATCACTATTCATTATGGGACCCATTATCACTATTCATGATGACATGGCAAGTGACATGGTAAGTGATATGGAAGGTGATATGGCACGTGACATGGATTAGAAGTGATGTGGCTTTATGTGGGGCATCATACCCCACTTGGGACCCTCTCCTAATGTGTTTAAAGACCTCATTTAAGAATCACAAGACCCTCCCCTTGAAATATGCAAAATTTCTCTTTAAGGGGCCATAATTAAACATTTATTTTTCCTTCACACATGAATGTAGCCTCCAAAAAGAGAGACCTACCTCTTTAAAGACAAAGGGCACCCATTTTTGACTTCTTAGCCAAAATGGGAGACTCACCAACCCAAATGGGAATCCCCACCAACCTCATTTTTAACTATTCATGCACCACATGGAAAATGGTCCCACATTTGGTGTGCCACCTCCTTATGTGCTTATATGAAGATAAGAAAGGGTGGTGAAAAGTCATTAAGCCCCACTCAAATCCATGTGCATGATTCCCATTCAAAATTGGACTCATGTGCAAGGTGGGAGACTCACCAACTCAAATGGGAATCCCACCAACCCCATCCTTGACTTATTTATGAACCCCACTTATAAAAATTCGCCACATTTCACTATTCCCCTCTTTTGGCATGATTATTCACAACAAATTCTATAAATACCCCCCTCTCTTTCACACAAAAGAAGGGTTAGAATTTAGTCTTGGGTTCTTAACATCTTGTTGCATGTTTTTGAAGGAGGTCATCATCATCTTGGAGGAAAAAATATCAAATAAATGAATCTCTACCAAAATTACCTCAAGCTCCATCAACAACAACATCTTCATCAACCATCTTCATCAAGTGTCAAGGTAACATTTGTTTGCTTTCTTGTATTCCATTCCATTTCTTTTATTTATTATCCTTATTCTTTCCTTAAACTCACACCTTTATCCCATTTTCATCTTATTTTTAATCCCCTTAACTCCTTACCCTCTTATCCATTTACTTATTTTTCCATTCACCCTTTACCTCCTTTCCACCTTGACCATTTACACCTTTTGCCTCTTTGCCATCTTGACCCCTTGAACTCATAATCCATTTTACAATTTATCTTCATTTATTTAATATCATTTACCCATTTAAGGATTTAACAAATCAATAAAAAATTTATCATTTCCTTTTGACTCTTGTCATAAACCAAACCAAAACCACCATTTTGCCTTAACCAATTTTCAGCATTAGTATAACTGAACTAGTTGCTTTATTTTGGTTAACTTCGTAAAGCATTTAATTCTCTTGTATTAAATTCAGTTGTTTTCTAGTTTTAATTTTAGTTTAATATAATTTAATACAATAATATATTTATTTTATTATCTCAACTAAATTTTTAAAGCAAGTGGATTGAAACTCTCCTAGAAAGCTTTTGCTTTTAGGATCGAGCTCACGCTAGGCAATCCACCCAACTATTTATCTAACCAACAAGTTTGTGGTAGTAATTTATAATTGCATTTCATTCTTCCATATCCAAAGATAATTTTTCATAAAGTCTAGATTCAACACGTGTGCATTCAATAGGTATTCTTCTACATACCCTTATTAACTATTTTCTTCTTTTCACACTTAAGAAAAAGTGAAAATTAGATAGAAACAATATTATTGGGAAGGCTATGGTTAGAGTAGTTCTAAGCCATCCCTTCTACATTAAATATATGCCTCAAGTATATACATGCTAACTATGTGGTTAATATTGAGGGTGTCCCATATGAGTATCCACTTCCCATCCCATAAGTAGTTCTAGCACAAATTCTAGTCACAGTTACAACATAAATGATAGATATAGTTCTAGTTCCACTACTAGATATGATAATTATTAGCTACAATAGAGAGTAAAAATTTTCATTACATTCCTTAGAAGAGGATAGGTGTACTTATACATTGTCTACATGCACATAGATTCTCCCTTAGAGAATATTATGAGAGATATCATTGCATCAGAGATACGACATAGATTCTATAGGACCTTTGTCTACTTAATTTACACTAATATCAATTATATTTGGGTCTAGGGGTTATCAACACATGACACCTACATCACCTACAACTTCTACTTCTACCATAGGAGCCCCTAAGACATCTACAAATCTCATGGCATCACTATCAGTGCCGCATCATAATAACATCACATCATAGGTAGCTATAGATTTAGATTATACGGCACAATAGACCATGGGATCACAATTTCATTTTACATTACATACACGATCATAGTTCCTCTATTTTACATAGGTAACAATGATGGTGAGTCTTCCATGAGACTCATTGGTTAGTATGGTTCCTACCCTTGCACATACTTACTTCTCTCTCTCATTCCTTGTACATATTTTATTTTCATTTTCTTGTACATAACTTATACTCATAAGAAATAAAAATAATATAATATGTCAAAATACAAAAAAATTCAAATATTTAAAAAACACAAGTTTTTTTATAGATTGTATACATTGTTATGTTTACATTTATAATACTTAAAAGATATTTCATATTTCTAGAAATCCTAGTATAGTCGATTATATCATACACACATGTTTCACTTATTATGTTGGAGAATTAACATTAATTTTGGTCCTTCTTAAATTTACAAGCTTATATTAAGTCTTCATTATGTGTGCATTTATTATATTTATAAATGCATATTATTTTTACCTTTATGAGGTGCCACTCATCTCCCTAGTCCACTTGTTTTTTTCAGAGTTACTTTCATGTAACTCTCCCTTCCCCACATGTCACACACTTCCCTCTCTTTGTAAGGGACTAGGTCACAAGTGACACATACTTAGAGGGATTATAAGGTCATAATGGGATTATATGTAACTCCCATTTTCCTCCTCTAGCTCTATAAAAGAGCCATTCCTCTCCTCTTTTCCTCACTAGAATATCATAGATTTTTCTCTTCATTTGTGCTTTTGATTCAATCTTGTACTTGTGGATATTTTGGTAGTAAGCCTTATAATAAGATCACATGGGATTTTCTTTGATACATTCAGTTTCCCACTTTAAAATCTTGTCTCAACATATGGTTTTCACCCTAAGAGGTATTATTGTTTCATGTTTTTCTTAATTACTATTTTTTCAATGTTATTTATAATCATTCTTAGCATAAATCATTTCATGGTATTAGAGCCATGGATTTTTAACATTGAATGTTGAGTTATTTTTTGTAGACCATTTGATGGGAAAAGAATCTTGTTTCTATTTTTTCTTGTTTCTCAAGTTGTGTAGTCTTTCAAAAAGAATTTATACTTTGGATTATTTGATATATCTGAATACTAACCTCTATTTTGTAGGTTTCACTCCATTTTAGCATATTTATGCTCTATATTATAAATAACTCAAATCTATGTTTTTCTATTTTAGCCCTATGCTTTGGCGCATTCTATTTTTTTGTAATTTTATTTCTTTTAGTTTGCTTTTTATTAAGAGAAATAACCAAAAAAATTAATCTAAGTTATTTATATTCTATGATCTCAGTCTACACCTTTTCTTTGGTTGCTTTATGCCTTCTTTGTTCATTCCAGTAATTTTTATTCTTTCCTATTAGCATCAGGTTTAAGTTTCCCTATATGTTTTTATTTCCTTGCTCTTCTATTATGTGAATCTCTAAGATTTTACCACTTTTTCCTTCACCTAGTGACATTTTTGAAATTTATGTCTCAACTATAGTTTTTTCTAATTCTTTCTCTTTTCTATGGTAACATAATACTTATTTGGTTCTTTGCACTAGCATTTTAACTTGCTAGATAAACTAAAAATGTGTTTATCTTTTGAATATAATATCTTATCAATTAAATCTCTAATTTCTGTGACTATAGTAGTAATGCCTTTTTTTGTGTGGTTCTCCTTCATCTCATTTTTTTACCTACTTTTTTTATCTTATAACTCTTTTTTGGAAGTAATTATAGAGGTGATGTTTCTTTATATCTTTGATCTTTGTAGTTTATTTCATTATTTTTTTTATAAACACTTATTATCCATTTTGATAGGTAGTTGTATCATCTTCCCATATGTGGTGTTTTAAAACCATTTTTTTAAATGGCATCTTGACATGTTTCACTCACATTTGTTGTAATTATTTTCTTTACACCTTATTTGATCAATTTTGGCTTATCAAAGATTGAAATTTTATCCCATACCATTTTGAGTGGAGTTATTTTATCCAAAGGGATTCTTTATTTTGCATTTTTATTTTAAAAGAAGGCATTTGATTGGTGTATTATCTTTTTCATAACTCAACACTTTGATATTTTCTTATAAATCAAACAACATAAAATAAAACATTCATTTCTAGTTATATTCTTTTCCCAAATTTTTGTTTAAGTTTTGAATTATTTTATTCCAACACTCAAAACTTTCACTTCAAGTTTATTAATTTGATATATGCCATTTAATTCTCTTTTCAAAAAAATAAAAACAAAGAAATAAAATAAGTCTTCTTCTCCATGACCTTTTGTTATGGTTGATGACTTTATTTTATAATCATGTTTTTTTTTTTAAAATGAGTTTTATGTTTTATTTAGGTTGTAATTATTTTAAATTTTCATGGTAAGTGAATTTTTTTTTTTTTAATGACAACTTAAATAACATTTCACTTAAGTGATTTTTTTTATGTTCGATATTTTTTTCATGTTTTAATCAATATAATTCTAGTAATTTTAAATTTTAATTTATAACTATTATAATTAATATTATCTATATTTTTTTTTCACAGTGAGATAACTTATAAACACATAACTTTTTTCATAAAGTTTTTTGGAGATTTACTAATTATAATTGATTTTAAATCAAGATTAAACATTTTTGGCTTAATTTATGCTTAATAAGTCATCTTTATTACAAAATTATTATGTGATCTTTGTACCATGGCTTTCAAATTAACTCCTCTTTTAGCATTTAAAAATACATCACATCAAATTTCTCATAAAAATAATAAATTAGTGTTATAAAATATGATATTAAATGTCAAAATGACACTATTATTACTTTTCAAAATTCATTTCCTACTCATGCAAAAAAATGTAATCTTCTTTTGATACGTTAAATGCCAAATTTTCATCTTTTATTAGTGATAATAGTTCTCATGATGATAAATCTCATTGTAATTTAAAACAAATTCAAACTCATATGCACAATCCTTCTACTGACCCCTATTTCAAAATCATACAATCTATGGGCTATTTGGGTGGTGCACTTGGTAAGTGTGAAGATGGTATTCTTGAACCTATTTTGCCTAATTGTACTATAAATTTTAAATGTCTTAGTTTTAATGATTCATCTAATTCTAATGCAAATTAAGAATCTTATTGTCCTCCACATAGAAGGGCTTATATTGAAAATTATTTTGATTATACTACTTCTAATGATCATGATTTAGTTAAAAATGATAAACCTTGTATGAATTATGCAAAACATGGACATAACATATCTAAAATTTGGAAATTGCATCCAGGAAAATATTATGGTAAATCTATGCATGGTACATTGTATTATTAGAAAAAGACTAAATTTCCTACCTCTAAGGGTGTAATTGTTTGGATTCCTAAAGAAATTGAATCTTATAAAGATTTTGATATATCTTCTTGAAATAATTCTTATAATGCTTCATGTATAATATATTTTCCAGGTGACATATCTTATTTATCGCTATTTTGATTATCAGTATTTTATGCATTCCTTGATTTTTATTTCATAGAATATATGATTTGATTACTTTGACTAACTTATTTTTATGGAGGTTTACACATTTTATGATGGAAGTTGTATTTTTTCAAATTTTCCTTTACATCTACTTTTATTACTTCATGTATGTAGATTGTATAACTTGAAATGTTAGTGATAGCTGGATTGTTTTGCAATTTTTGTTGGATCATTACTCATTTTAATTGGTCTTTGTTCCATGGTGGATTAACCACCTTGTTTGAAAAGGCTTCTTGGATATTCTTGGTGATCACACTTGTTTCTTTGTGACTTTTGGAAGCACTTTATTTTCTTTCTTCTCTCTAATATTTTATAATTCATCTTGAAGAAAATTTATATTAAGGGGGAGTATTATGTAATTTCAACTTCATTATTTATTTGTAAAAGTTTCTTTCCACATTTGTAACCCAAAACTAAGCTTAAGGGGAAGTGTTGAAGAATGAACCTTAATTTGGGTCCTTCCTAAGTTTATAAGGTTATCCTGAATATTAGTTATGTGTGAATTTATTATATTTATATATGTTTTATTCTTACCTTTATGAGGTGTCACTCACCCCCTAATCCACTTTTTGAATTTAGAGTTACTTACATATAACTCTCCCTTACCCACATGTCACACACTTCCCTCTCATTTTAAGGGATTAGACCACAAGTAGTATGAACTTAAGGGTATTTTAAGGTCATAATGAGATTCGATGTAAATCCCATTTTCCTCCTCTAGCTCTATAAAATAGCCCTTCATCTCTTATTTTCCTCACTAAAATCTCATATCTTTCACTCTTCTTATTTTTTTCTCTTGATTAAATCTTGTACTTGTGGAGATCTTGGTGGAAATCATTCTAATAAGATCATGTGGGTTTTTCTCCAACATGTTCAATTTTCCACTTTAAAATCTTGTCTAAACTTATGGTTTTCACCTTGAGAGGTATTATTATTTCATGTTTTTCTTAATTTTTAATTTTTTGATGTTATTTATAATCATTCTTGGCATAAATCATTTCATGTTCTTATTGAATGCTTGTAGACTACATATAGGACTCCAATACACTACACTAATCTAAACTAGCTATCATTTACACATTGGGAGTATTTACACTGATCCTATTTTATAAATAGTATACATCCACCCACTTGGGGGCATCTCCTACATGGTTTCTATAACTAGGTTCTATCTTACATACTACACATTCCAATTTACACATTAACTTATTTTGATATTGATCATTGATCCTCATTGCTCAATTTTTTTGTCAACTATCATCAGTTAGAGTTAGTATATATGTATCCTAACATCTACATAGATTTGTATTACATAGTTATACATGATTTCATTTCTAGTTCTTAGATTAGACTCGATTGTGTTTCTTATGCTTCTTCTATATTTGAGGGTATTTGAATATGCCATTATTCATTGGCTTCTATGCCACTTATATGTTTATATTCCTTGGACATGTTCCCATGCCCCTTGTGTGTTTTATTTGATGATTCTATATGTAGATATTTTAACATGTCCTTATATGTGGCTCTATGCCAAATTACTTATTACATACTTATGTGGACATTTGAACATGTCCTTGTATGTATTAATTCTCAAATTTAGTGACATGTGCCCATGCCCATTGTATTGTGTCCCCTTGGCCTATATTTTACATGGCTTATATACTTGTATGTTTCTACATTATGAC
This sequence comes from Torreya grandis, assembly GCA_037957365.1. Classification (NCBI taxonomy): domain Eukaryota; kingdom Viridiplantae; phylum Streptophyta; class Pinopsida; order Cupressales; family Taxaceae; genus Torreya; species Torreya grandis. Next base: position 178,769 of record JARHVA010008753.1, read on the forward strand.
ACTTGTATTTTATTTTTACACACACCCACTTTTGATTCCATGAGGGAATTTATGCATCTACCTTATCTTACTTGGATTACTTGATGGACATCATGCCCCATACATCTAGGTATTTACTCAAATTTATTGTTATACATTGATTACATCTATCTTGAAACCCTTATGAAATGGTAGATTAAAACATACATCTTATATTTCTTTTTTATGCTAAAATAAAATTAAATTATGATGTTATGTTTTAAATTATTTTTGAATATAATACACATGATTTGGATTAAAAAAAATTATATCTACTTATTTAGAGGAAGTTCTTACACATGTTTCAAAACTACCCTTAAAGGTGGGGACATTTATAGGATTTTTTCATAGAAATCAGTTTCCTACATTACTTTTCATAGATACATTTCAACACACCAGATTAGTTTTAAAGATCAAACTCAAGGTAGACATAAAATAGAACAAATATTCATAATTAAATCTAGATCAATCAAAAATTAGACTAGGCAATCATTAGCAACTAGATTGGTACACTAGAACTATAGGGTACTACTATCCACTATAGGGCACTACGATCCAGTAACCCTAGCTTCAAGATAGTCTAGATCATTCAGACTACTAAACCAGGTATAATACATATTTGCATAGATATAATCATAGGTTTAGAAGTTATGTTCAAATTTAGATTACATATATTCATTTTAGCTTAAATTCATACCAATTTCTCAAAATTTGGGGAATCATGTGTGTCATGATCACTCATACATTCAGATTGGTTACATAGGCTCAATTATTACATAATTTATTTAGATTTATTATACTCATATAGTAGATTGGGGTCATGTGAATTACACATTTGTTTTGATATACTCAAATTTAGATAGGTTGATCAGATGGAATGGAAAATTCTGTGTCATTATCTACATTGAATATGTTTTCTATCACATTCTATGTTATCACTAAATTCATGACTTATGCCATTTTTAGTGGTTGGTATTCTTTAGTGACCCAGAGCTTGCCTAATATACCTGAGTAGCTATAGATCTAAATACATAGTTATATTTAATCAATTAGATAATTTCAACACTTTACATAGTATAGTTACAAATGCATCTAATTCATATAGGGGCAATGATGGAGTCATGGCCTACTTGTGTTCTATAGACACCTATATGAGAGGGTTAGACAACTTATAGTCTTATCCAAGACATTCATAGAGATTAATATCCACTAAGCAGGGGTGGTAAATGATAGAGTCAAAAATATATTGAATTCTTGATCCACCCATATGAAGATTGAGCCATCCATCACCTCAGATTAAGTTATTCAATGATATGATCACTATGCACATTCACACACACACACACACACACACACACACACACATGTTATCACCAAGTTCATACATTAGTTTGCATACCCAATTAGGTGTATTCATTCATTTTGTCTCTCTTTACTCAGTTTTACTTAGTTATTTCATTTTATCATAGTCTTTTGATTTTGATCATCTCTTAAGTATGGACTAATTTTAACATGTTTCATTGTAAGACATTGATCTGGATCAGGTTATAGACATGCAAACCCAAATTTTCATATTCAAACTCAGCTATATGGGCTTGAATTCTAAACAAAGTTTCGGTATACTTATTTTTACTTTATAATAATTATTTAACTTTGATATTTTACTAGCATATGAGGGGGTGGTGCAAATATAATCACCAAAAAAAAGTAATTGGATGATAAGAGTGTCTCTTGAGTTAACTTATCCCTAGGCTATCCATAGACCTATCCTTAAGAATTGGACTTACATTTATAATTATTCAAAAAACCATAATCATCTACAACTAGTCATAACATAGTCCCAAAAATGTCATCTCGGACCCCAATCTAAATTTTTTAGTAGTCTAAAAAGAGGACATTAGTGCCACATTTGGGACACTACAACCACATGGAGCTAGTGTCCCCAATTGGGCATTGCTATCTTTAGCCCTAATTATTCCCAAAAAATAGTTTTTCAAATTTGTGCACCTCCTAATGTTTTTCTAAGATAATTTTATTATATGTAGAATCAATAAAACCCTATAAATACAAGTGTAATCCACCTCTATTCACTAGATGTAAAATAGATTAAAAGTTATTCAAATTAAAGATAAATCTATGCAATATAAAGTTATTTGATCCCTATTGTACCTTAATTTCTACATAATACCATCTATAACAACCTTAAGCCTAGTTTTCAAGCATTTCAAATATCAATTACATTCAAGGCATCTAAGTCCAATCTCATTCTAGCATTCACTTACACATGCATCAAGTATTATGTGGGAAAACAACATCAAGCTTGATTCCTCTTCAGAGTATTGGTATGTACGCAACTCTATACATATTAGGGTATTTAAGATGTTCATTCCATCCTACTAACACACATAAAATTATTTTTAATTTCATACTTGTAAGGAGATTAATGTTTTGCACATCAACTTAAGATTTCTAGGTATACCATAGAGCTATAAGTTTTAATCACATAGGAATAAAACATACAAACATAAGAATAGGTACCCTCAAAATATAGGAATAGTATCATAAAGGGTATATTAGTACCACATTGAGGACACTACACATAGATGGTGTTGCTATCCATACTAAACATTAATATCAAGTGAGAAAATAAATACTAGAATCCTATTGATGACATAGGCTTTTGTTTAAATCTTAACTTTTAGAACCCAAATCATCTATGATAGTTAGTTTTAGATAAGTCTCTATTTTTCCCTATTTATATATATTATTATAAATTCTAACAAAGTCAAAGGTCATAACAAATCAGTACTTAACTATTTCATACTTATTTGAATGATTTAGGCAACACATCCCCTTAACCAAACATAGGATATTAATTATAAAACCTTAAAATGTTAAATTAAATATATGATTTCCCTTACAAAGGCTATCAATATACGTAGTGAAAAATTATTTGTAGACCTTACGGTTTAAGGGATCAAACTCAAAAAGTGGTTATGGCACTGAAGTAAAATTAAACAATCTAAGAGTGAAATATTATTTTGATGCATATTACCTACAATTGACCTTTACCAATAATGTGGTTGAGTATGAGGTGCTAGTCCACAAACTCTAGTTCACCCTTGGAAGGAGAGTGAAAAACATCAAAGTGTTTGGAGATTCTAAATTAGTGGTTTTAGAAATGAAGAACTAGTATTCATTCAATGACAAATGATTTTATAGATAATTTAATTTCATATAGAACCTAATATAAGATATTTATGCTTTTGGAATTAAAAATCTACCCATATAAAAGAACTATATAGACGATCCATTAGCTACTCCTATAAGCACTTTAGATCTCATATCCAATTAGAGGATGATAATATTCTTAGCGGAGGTAATCTCTATCCCTTTAGTCCTAGATAATATTAATAATTTCAAAATCTTCAATGATGACCAAAACATATTAGACTTCATCACCAATATATAAGTATTTGCCAATCAGATTATTGATGAGGATGGTTAAGAGAACTTTACACGTGATGAAGATGGGTCAGTTAATTTTAAGACCAACAACAAACCCAAGGGAATGGTCTCACTTGAGATGCTTTTTTAAATGCATTACCAAAGCAAAAATGATGAATCAACCCCTATAAAGGGCATATGACATGAGAAACGTAATTTAGGTAATGAGAATTATGTGAAAAGTCTACTTCTAGTTACCCACTATACCCAAGAAGAGAAACAAGGTTTTGGCAAGCCCTAAAATATTTTAGATATGTTATCACATGGATTTATGAAGGTTTAAAGGTATCAAACACTTATATATTAACACATACTCTCCCCATCAAACCTAGATTCAAGCCATTTAGGATAAAATAAAGGTGTATCAATCCAATGATAGATCCACTAATTTTTAAGTAAGTGTAGAAAACACTTATAGTAATGATCATCTTCCTAATGAGACACTATACATGGGTTACAAACTTGGTGCTAGTGAAGAAAACAAATGGGAAAATTAGGCTTTGTGTTGATCTATGTAATTTAAACAAAGCATATGAAAAGGATAACTACCCATTTCCCTCATTAGATGAAATTATGTAAATTATAAATGGAGAAAAATTATTTATACATGGATGGATATTGTAAGTATAACTAGGTAGTGGTTAACTATGAGTACTAGATTAAAATAATGTTGTAAACCAAGTGGGGCAAATTTGCATACAAGAGAATGCCTTTTGACTTGATTAGTGTGAGTGATACCTTTTAAAGTGAGATGTAAATTACATTCAAAAACCTTTAGGGAAAGTGTATAGTTGTGTACATGGATGATCTAACCATCTTATGCAAGAGAAGGATATATTAGGTAAAGGACATAAGAAAAGTGTTACTGTCCTACAGAAACCATGAGATCTACTTAAACCAAAATGAATGAATATTCAAATTCATCAAAGGAAATATGTCATGCCATACCATTTTATAGTGGGGTATATCAATCAACACTAAGGGAGTATATGATTTTATAAAAATCCCATTTCTTGACATGAACAAAGAATTAAAGTCATATTTTGGTAAGATTAACTTTGTGAGGAAGTTCATCTTCAAATTTATATAGATAATTAAACATATGAATAACATACTCAAGAAATATGTTAAAATTTAATGGACAAGTGAAACATAGGAATATTTCACTCAAATCAAAGAGGTAATTATGCACACACTAGTGTTGATCAGTATTGATTACATTTAGCAATTATATATTTACTCATTTGCCTTAGGGCATTCTACTAATATCATTTTGACATAAAGAAATGAGATATAAGAGTGGACTATTTCATTCATGAGATCCGTTTTGAGAAATTTAGAATTGAGATACACTATGATGGATATGTAAGCCTTTGCACTGATCAAGGATGTCAAGAAATAACTATCATTACATACTACATAGTAAAAACATAGCTATCCTACCTGATCTAATATTAAAATCCATGTTGGTAAAGAATTATCTAGGAGAATAAAGAGGCAAGTATATGACCATAATCCAATATTTTTAACTTTATATTCAATTAATTTCAATTTTGAGAGGATAGGGTTTAAGTAGAATGATGTCCAAATTAGATCCAAAAATCACTTGCTATCACTACACTATTAAATAAATTATCAATGATTATTGGTAAAAGGAAGTGGTTCACTACCTATTGAATAAGGAGTGTCCCAAACATTTAAATTACAAACAAAATAGATCACTACAAATTAAAGGTAGACACTTTATGATCAAACTAGGGGTAATCTACATATGGAATAATCAAGACATCTATTTGAGATGTCTTAATAAGAAGGAAGCAAGAGATGTGCTTAGTAACCTCCATGGAAAACTTGAGACTAGGCATGGATCAATGAATTTCATTACCCAAAAAATATTGAGAGCTAGGTAATATTAGCCACACATATTTAAAGACACACATGTAAATGCCTATATTTACCATATCTATTAGGTTGATACACATACTGATCACACTCCTATAATTCATCTACTATCAATAATTGAAGCTTGACCTTTTGCACAATAGGGAGTAGACTTTATGTGGGTAATCAACAAAAATTCATTTATAGACCACAAATTTATTCTCATTACAATAAACTAATGCACTCATTATTTTGTGTCTCAACCATTCAATAATTTCACAACCTACACATTTATTGAATTCTTAGAGGAACACATTGCTAGAAGGTTTGGTATGCCTTATACTTTGGTATGTGATAATGGACCCACATTCTCCTATTTATAATTCATAGAATGGGAATATGATCATTATATAACCCTAAAATCATCCTTTAAATATGATCTACAAGGGAATGGTATAGTTAAATCCAAAAATAAAATTTTGATAAGCATAATTAAAAGGACCTTGGAAAATAATCCCATGAATTGGAATAATGAGTTAAAATTTACATTATGGGTGGATAGGACCAGAACTAAAGCTTCTCTAGGAATTATTATCATTTAATGTTTAACTCTTAGAGAGGTATTTTAAGACTTATCCAAATTGAGTGGAACATGGGATTACCCATAGACCTATGAGTTGTCTATAGTAGGGGTAAACCTCTAGATTAAAGGGTTAGCTCCCTTGATATATCTATTAAAGCTCATCACCTATACTAATAATTTATTGAAATAAAAATTAATAGAGATAACATGAAATAAACCTAACCTAATGATGTGATGTACCTATTTTATATCCATAAGACTACCATGAACATACACTATGAAAGATGTTTCACAAAATTGACTTCATCATCAAAACTTTCCCTAACATAATTGTTTCAACATAGAGGTATGATGTAATGAATTTATCAATGTGGATGAATTAGAGGTATAATTTTAGACACTAGTACTCTTCCTTACACTTAGATACCTAAAATAAAACTAACTACACTTCATGTGACATATTAGAGAGAATACTACTTGCAAAAAACATGAAAGAGTAAGGTGGACATAAGGATAGATGATGATCACTTGTCATTCAACTATGAACTACTTTACACACTTAGACAAGAAATTGTAAAATCAAAACTAGATTGAAATATTTTATTCAAATGCACAACTAGTACTCAAATCAGTAGGGATTCACCATACCAAATGTAGATTTTTTTACAAAGCCAAAAGAGGTTAGTTATATAGAGAAGTATGAAAAAAGGCAAAGGGAAATAGTAGAATAAGATTAAAAATTGTCCACGTGAGTTAAAAAAATAAAGGAATTTATAACATAGTACAAATATACTTCTAATTCTATGTGTCTCACTCCCAAATAAGCTCTAACCTTCCAAGTGCCATATGGGTTTTAAATTGGGTTGACACCTTGACTAGCTTCTTGAAAACTATGCTTATTTGCATGAAAAGAGTGATAAATTGAATTTAAAATAATTATTTATCCATAAAATGGTCTTAGAAAACTCATTGGACATCTTCCATTACTTGATAAACTCCTTCGATCTGACATCCCATCTTTCATGTGTATAGGTGTCTTGAGACTTCATTTCCCACCCTTAGCTTGGTCCAAGTGGCCTAAAACTCAAGTTCATCTTATTTAAAATAATCATATCTCAATTAATGGTATTAAAATATATTATAAGGTTTGAAAAAAACCATTTTGGTTCTTATATCAACTCCCAAGAACTCCTTTTTTGCCTCAAGCCCTCACTAAGCCTATTTTCATTGTAGCCCTAAAAACTTGGAAACCTCCTTATATATGAATATGTACATAGGGTAATGAAAAATTGAGGAATATTATAATACAAAATATGGCCTTACATCTCCATGTCAAATTTTATCTTCATATTCTAAGTGGAAACTTATTTTTCTACCTTTCTCTCTTAAATTAGGCCTCAATGAGTCCTCCTTGCATAAAACCTTATTTTCTTGATCCAAACATATTTAAAATGTGTAAAATCACCCAAAATAATTTTATCAACTTTCCTTAGGTAATAAAAAACCTCCATGTAAATTTGTAGGTCCTAATACGCTATAGAAGTATGAAAACCAAGAAATGACCTTACCACCTAGTTTTATTTTGAGCCTGTTTGAGACTGCCTTGGAAAATGAATCTTGTTTGGAACACTAAGGATTTTTAATAATTTTCATGGTCTTTTAGTATTCAAAATAATTCTATATTTATTTTATTTAGTTTTTAGTGTAATACTCATCCCATACCACCTTATGATGTTTGAAACAAACTTCTATTGTATAATACTTACATTCAACTCTTCAAAATTACCCACATCCAATACATCCTATGAAATTTTTTGGTATTTAATAGTTAATAAACATCCCAAATTACCTCATACAATTATTGGGAAGTTTTCCCCTTCTTAGAACACTTGAAAAACATTAAAAACATGGAAATAAGGCATTTATGATAGTTTATACAAGTGGCATTTGTATAAACTACTTGGAGAAATTAGAAACATACAAGAGGTTTCAAAATAAAATTGTGGAATTATATTTTATTTAGAGGTATTTTTTCTTTGAATGGGCACTGTCATAGTTTTAAGAGGGTTTAAGACATGTTTGGGGTCTTAAAAATTATTCATAAAGAACAAATCACCAATTAACCTCCTTCCACTTGGAAAATCTTCTTTAATTACCTCCTCATCTATCCAAAATGTCTTATATTCCCATGAAAAGTGTGATATCTAGTATCATCATGTGAAGTTGCTCCTCAAGTGGCATGCTTAACTCTTTTAAACTTGAGAAGGGTAAAAATTAGGTTTTGGCCCACAAAATTCAATGAAACTAATGGGAGAGGTTTATAAACCTACAAAAAATTATCCTTATTATTATAAATTCCTTTGGAGTTCTTATCACTCTTTTTTATGCATATGGTTTACTGGTCAGGGTACTTGGTGTTATGGGCCTATCACATTATTACTAGCCCTTAAGGGAATTAGGATTGAAAACCAAGATTTTATGCCTCATGAAAGTGTATGAAAAATAATGATATGATAATTAATTTCTTAAGGAACCTCCATGAGGTATGGAATACTTTTTTTATACCTTTGATCTTAAATGGACCCCTTGGTTTTGTGACTACCTCTTGCCAATGAAGTGGGCAAGGTCTGAGATAAAACAATAGGTATACTAGTTTCTAGTATGGACTTAAGGATACCATGAATATATTTTTATATTAATAATAATCCCATTAATCAATCCAAAAAGTGTTATTATGCTTATATAAGCTTCAAAACTTCAATCTCCCTCATGACTGGTAGTAGGCATGTGTGTTCTATGATTTATCATGTCTAGACTATGTTTTGACTTTACCCTCCTTATATTAGATATAAGGTTGAAAAAGAGATGTTGATTACATTATGGAAACCATTATCAAATGAAATTCACTCTTTTATACCTATACACAGTCCTTTACCATTCTCAATCTAAGCAAAATATCATAAAGAGCAAGTATACCTATAGTTTATCTCTTGATTGTGTATAGAGGTTTAAAACCTAGTTTGATCAGTTTTATTCATGTTTCATTTGTTTTTAGATATATATATGACCCCTTATGTTATCTAAGATAGGCCTTAGTGTTTTTATATGCATTATATCTCCTTACTTAGGATCAATACCAACTTGTCCTCAATTGTAACCTGTAGGTGCCCTTTTGATTATGTTGGAGTCATGACTGCATTCATTGTGTCTAGGAGCCTAATTATACATCATTGACATTACCAATGGTTCATGAAATTGGTTTGAGTCCTAATTTATGTTCATCTCACCCTTCAAACACTTTGTCGTCTTTATTTGGTTTTGATACTAGTCTATTCTACTAGCCACCTATAGGTGCCCATTAGGATACTTGACTGAATTCTCTGTGCTTAGGAGATTAACCTCTCATCAGTAATCATAATTTTTCTTTGGACCTAGTTTTAGTCTCAATTAGGCTTTAAACATATCTCAACACCTTTGTATTTTCATTGTATGCATTTTAGCTCACACCTAACAAGGCATGGCTATAGGTGTTTATTAGGGTTAGGTTTGAATACATGGTCTTGAAATTTGTTTTCTCAACCTTATTGTGATTATTTGAATAACCTATTTCAAAGGATATTATTCCATTGTATATGTAGGGTCTAAAAATTCGTTGATCACATTTCCAATTCACTTCCAATTTCCTACTTCTATACACAATATTGTAGGTGGTATTTTGACTATGAATTTAATCTATGTGACCCTTATTAGATTTTTAAGTGGCCTATTATCTCCTCAAGGATTTGTGTCCTATTTAATTCTAACTTGAGGAAAATTATAGGTTTCACTATTTGACTTTATTTTTGTGTTGATTAAATGTTGTTTTTGGTCCAAAATGAGGACCTATAGGCTTGGGTCTAGTAGGTCTTTACTTAATAATTTTAGGGCTACACAAATATAATTCTTGAGTTCCTCATATATTTTAAACAATAAAAATTCCATGGAACTTTAATGATACTCCTCTAAGAACTCACATAGATTCTAACCTTCTGACAATGCCTCCTTTCAACTTCGGCTCACCCTACAATCTGTATAGAGTTGTAGGTTTCCCTTTTATATACAAGGTCTTTGTCTAGAGAATTATATATTTTAGTCATTTATAATCACTATATGATGAAAATATTCAATAATAGACATGTGAATGTATAAAGATATGTATCAATTCTTCTCCATAGCTTTGAGCTTCTGCAAACTACTCTTACAGTCTGTACAAACTATGTATGAGACAGATAGTTCTAATTCTCCTTTGAAAGTGTGTTTGGACTAAAATATTCTTTTTTAAAATGCTTAAAATAGTAAATTATCATGTCATAATTTTTTACTATGATATTTTACTAATATTTGAGCCAAAATTAACAATCAAACCTTCAATAGACTATTCAAACACAAACCATATCTTTGAAGACCAAACACTTGAAGATTGCTTTAAAATAATAAATTCTAAGAGAGAATGCATGATATACATGAATTTTAATTATCTTCCATTAGTTGTGAAGCATTTTAAACCTTTTAGAGTTACCATCATGAAGACAAAACAAAAAATGTGAGCAAGATCTATTAGAATAACTTTTACATCAAGACACTTTTCCTTCAAGGGAAATCACTTCATATTGATTATTTGACTAATCAAACCACCACAAAAAGTATATCCTTAACCTATAAAATAATCCATAAAAATGATTTTTATCCATATAATTTTGAAGTGGAGAAACATGCACAAGAACAGACACTTCTTGAATGGATAGGCCATAATGACCTACTATCAATCATAATGATTGTTCATAAATAAGAGTCCATCAATATAAAAACCAATTATAATTATTTAAATATTACCAAGATCCCTAATAATTTCAAAAGTTTTAGCTCCTCTCTCTCTCTCTCTCTCTCTCTCTCTCTCTCTCTCTCTCTCTCTCTCTCTCTCTCTCTCTCTCTCTCTCTCTCTCTCTCTCTCTCTCTCTCTCGGCCATAACATTCAATTCAAATTTGTCTTCTTAAGCTTATGAAGGTAGTGATGGAGGATAAAATGTGTCTGGAGTGTTAGTTTAAATTGAAACTTGGTCCAAATATATAAAATAATTTTTATGATCCCAATAGACACTTCTAAACCATTCTCAACTAAAATATGATCTTTCAAAGCCATACAAGTTATTGTAAAGTGTCATTTTTCCATGTTTAGGTGTTAAACTATAAGTTTTGTTAAAATATGACTATCCGTAAACATTTTGTAACCCATTTATGACATAATGGATGTTTTTTATCTTCTTTAAATGTTTTATTCTTGGAATTGTACATCCAACTCTTCCACATGGGCTAAAAGGTAGACAAATTGACATTTTTACATATGAGAGTCAAACAAAAGGTTAGTGAACAATAATATGACTTTAATGACATCCAAAAAAACCTTTATAATGAAATTAGACCATACTAAACCTTTTACCATGATTTAAAATTTCCAAGACCTTGTAATTGACCCATAGGACTAGACAAGTGAATATCAAACCAAACTTTAGACAATGCTAGACAGGGATAAATATGACCATATGGGACTGTTTAGGATCATATAATACCATTAAAATACCATGACAAGATTTTTACAACCTTATTAAGTTTTAACCTAAAGGGGGTGACCAATTTTGACTTGGGGTCAAATTATGGTCAATAGGCACTTCTCCCTACCAGCTAGTTTTTTGCCAAGACCCTATTTTTTAAGTTAATCTAAGGATCCCTAACTTGATACTTATGAAAGTTTTCTTTGAAATATATGATCAAATAGAGGATTGTCTATTAAATATCATGCACTTAGATGAAATTTTTTGACATAGCCTTGTTACATTTTACTAGGTATTAAAAATTTATCAAATAACGGTTTCACAAATAATACAAAATAAAATATTTTAGGATATTTGACCTTGTCTTTATGTTAGAAAAGGCTCATGAACAAAAGGGATGATAAAAAAAAGTTTGATGCATTATGGTTGGATCCCTACCAAACCTTCAAAATCCTGGGCAAGAATTATTTCTACCTAAGGTGTCTTATTGGTGAGGATGTTCCATCACAATTCAATGAGAAATTCCTCAAATATTATATCTAGGCTTTATTGTCTTGTAAATCCTTGTAAATAATTTATCTTTTGATTTATTTACTTTTTTATTCTACTTTAGTCTAGGTTTGATGAATTTGTTTGTTTTGGTGTTTTTTCTAACTTATTTCAGCATCATTGCACCTTTTTTTGGGCTCAAATTACAAGTTTGACTTGAAGACTCCCCTCCTTGATAAAGGAATGGGAATGGAAATATTGTTTATGAATACCAAAAAATGGAATTCTTATTCTAAAAATTCTAAAAATATTGTTCAATTAATAACATGAACTACTATATTTTTAATGTATGGTTAGAATGTTGAAGTCTGATGATTCACAACATAATATATGGATTTAGAAAGGATTAATTTCTTGTTTTGAAATCATTAAATGCACATAATATAAAATATGAGGCATGATGTAGCTATTATTTTTTTTCATTTTGATTTAATTTATTATGCACTTGTTGACTATAGCTCAACCTCTGGCTTGGTCCCAAACCCTCCACAAATTAGAAAAAAACAAAAACTTCTCTGAAAATAATTGAGTTAAAATGCAAAATATGAACTTTCTCTCCAAATGGGTGATCTTGTAAACCTACACCATAGTATTTATAACCTAGTTGGTAGTTTATCAAGGCCTTACTAAGGTACTAAAGGTATATCTGTTAGGGGTATGAATTCTCAGATGATAGTAGAACAATGCCCATTCCATTCCCGTTAACCAAATTACAAAACCCTTTCTCCTTTTAGTAGTTCCCATCCATTAGACAGATCTAATTTATTATGTGTTCTTGAAAAATGACTAGATTAATCACATAAACTCATAAAATGATGGTATATAGGTAGAATTGTAGTTTAGTATGTCATATGTTGGAACATAATTTTTTACATTCATTTTTTAGCTTTTGTTTTGAAGATGGCTTATAGTTAATGTTTGTGTTTGAATGAGAACCATATATTCTAGATTATTGAGATACTCAGGAGTATCTTCCAGTAGGATTTGTCATTTATTGTTTCTTGCACAAAACACCCCATTTTTAAATGAAAATGGGGACCCTATTTTATTTTAAGATCTTTGCCTCTTGGGAGTTTTAATGGTTTTGTATTTTTGATCCTTATTCGATTAGCCATTTTTAAATGAAAAATTTCATGTGACTAGGTGTTATACATTTGTAATAAAAATATTTCATGTCATAATACTCAGTCCAAGATTTAAATCTAGAGTTTTTAAGATAATTTTCCTAAATATGTCGTTGACTAAAGAGTTTTGATTGTGTAAAATCACATTTTAGAAGTTCTTAAAAATCTTCTTTTGGGGAAAATCTGACAAAACTTATGGGAATTATCTGGCATTTTTATAGTCATTTACAATCTTTTCATTGGTAAGATAACCCATTTTAACTTTAGTTTAGTATGGATTGGCTAAGTGTTTATGGTTGTTTCAATTTTAGCTTAGTTCATTTTAGATGAATGGACTATTTTTTTATAATATTATTAAGAAATGGATTACTTTATTCCACTAAATTAGCCAACTTTTTTAATATATTACTACTTCAATCTTCTCTAAATTGACTAAATGTTTGTTTATGTTTAACTTGTGTCTTAGTTAATTTCATAAAAATGGTCAAAATTGTTTGGAATTTTTCTTTGAATTCTATGAAATTAGATTCCTTTTGTTAAGTTTATACATGCTTTAATTTTAAAAAATGATCTAACCATTATAGTTTGAATTCTTAGCCATTTATTTTTAAATTCCTTTGTCATATTAATGTGAAATTTCCTAACTGTTAGCTTTTAAATTTAAAATGTTGACTATGTTTCTTAATTTAATTGGATGTATGTGCCTAAATTGATTTTGGTGCCATATGGTAATTTTTCATAGCTCCCAATGGTACAAAACCATTCAAAAATGATTTTTGACACTTAGTCAATTTTCTAGTTTTTTCTCATATCCATGTGGCATCTTTCTAATACCATGTGGGACTTAGAAAATGTTAAGTTTACCTAAAAGCCTTCAACTTAGTTTATTAGTGTGATGCTACCATGTATCATGATCCTAGTAACTGAGTGCCTTGGTTGATTATGTACTCAACAAATATCCTCTAGGTTAGTAGATTAGAGGGATGATACCACATTATATGATCCTAGTGACATGTTTCCCTAGGATAATACATACAAGTCTAAAACCTATAAGAGCTCTTAGGGAAGTAGAATGATGCTATGTGGTGAAATCATACATCATTATAGTTTAAGGAATAGTCAACACTTATTTAACCTTGGACAAGTAGGAGAAGAGCATGGAAAAACCAAGCATCATACCCTTACCAACAAAGAGCATGCTAGTGGTGATCTTAGCAAGACACTAGTTTGAATTTTGTGGATCGTCTATCCATAAAAATTATGAAATATCAAAAATGGATTTTGTGTCCAATCTAACCTATAACATTGATTTAAAGAGATATATTAATGTTGATATTTATCTTTAAAAGAAAAATTTAAAGACAGACTAGGAAACCACATTGAATTTAGGTGTGGTGTGCACATTTGAGAAAAGATATAAAGGCACTAAGGATAAATCATCCATGGAAAATAGAATTATCTACTGTAAGGATGGTTTGGTAAATGTCTGATTGGTGATCTTAAGGTAGTTTCAAACACTTCTAGCTACACTTGGCCAATATAATTTACTCCCATGCCTACAGTAGCATGGTATCTAGAAAAATGTCTTAATTTCATTTTAGAATCCACATTAAAATCTCAACTACTTATTTATAGGTCTTGAATTGAATCCATTTTGAATTTTAAATTTTGAACCTCTCTCTCATTCCTATTTATTGGACTTTAAAATCCTTTCTCAAGGCTAAATTTTTTTAAGGATTAGAGGATGTTGTGGTTGGATGGATCTTTGTGAAGTATAAAAAAGACATAAAGACCCAAATGGTTTCTTTCTATGGATTTTTACAGATTTCTAGATTAGTTTTGCTTCTTCAAAATTTTTCTATTATTAAGGTGAAGTTTTATAGATGGATGATTGTGTGGGATTTGAAATTTGTTAATTGAAAGGGAAATATTGATATTTGAAGCCTGATAGGATTATGTGTCGACATTTTATTGCACATGTTTTATGGTAGTTATTCCCATTTATTTACACAATCATTTTACCCATACCCTTGCATAATATTTATTTACCATTTTGATGGGTATGACTCAACCAAATATTGGTTTAATGGAGCTCATTAAATAATATATCTCATATTGATCTTCATGGTAGGAAGATCTATTTATATTTACCCTTGGCTTTTTGAATTTTACTTTAAAAGTGTGTTAGCTTAGTGATTGGGTATCGATAAAATAAATATGCAATTAAATGTTTCGCTTATTTTTGTTTCATGTTCTATTTATCACCATTGTATCAATATTACATCTATAAATATGGTAAACTAGTAAATAAATTACATACATTTTTTATATACAAGTTTTAGAGAGTTTGATTTCTATCCAAGGTTAAAAATTTTAAGTATTATCAAGAAAGTATGAAACCACCTAATGAATATCTTAAGCAAAGTAACCTACCCCACAATTTATAAAACATGTGCCTTAAAAGGAATAGTCCACATTGGATAACTTAGTGAAGACCAACATACCATGACCTAGTATATTTAGACATTGGGGAAGTATTTTCCTCATGGGATCTCACTCCTTTTAGGAGAGGCAAAGCCTAACAAATCATGCCTATCATTGGTTGTGTTAAAATACCAATCAACATATTTGGGACTAGGAGGGATATAAACCATGAGTTAATTTTATAACCAATGTTTTATTTAAAACATCTTAGAAACATTTGATCTTACTAGCTTAAACTATCTCTTAATCTATCAAATAGGAAGACAAACACTCAATCAAAGTCTGCTAGGGATAGTTTTGAGCTCTTAGTATTTAATAATCATAGAATACCAAAATGAAGAGATAAAAAGTCAAAATAAAAGGATACTCCCATTCAATTAGTTGGTAATTCACTTAAAATATTAAGACCCATTTTGATTACCCTATTTGTGTTTCCTTAACATATACTAATGGCCAATCTCATGGCCTATCTTTAGAAAGTAGGTTATTGCCTTGTGGTTGTTCCAAACATAGCTCATAATCTGCCCAAAAATACAAACAAATTTTGTCCCAAATTCATAATTGGAGGCATCCAAAGAACAAATTAACATATTCAATCATTTAAGGACACACTAATTAGAACATAGATTCAACATAAATATGTTATCTATAGATTCTTCCCATATTCCTTAGTATAAACCATGTATGCCTAGTACCTAGATCTACCCCATGGGTCTATTACTTCGTAGTATGGACTAAAAACTATCTTTGTGAACCATTTTAGGTTTACCATTGAACCTACCATTCTATGTCATCATTTTTAAAATTCTAAAAGAGAGCCAATGAACTCATGAGTACATTTAATGCTTGGTTCCATAAGATATATAAAAGACTAAAAGACCCATATATCATTGAAGATATTCCAACCATATAGGTCTACTTCAGTGATCTAGATTCTATGACATAAATGTTCCTTACAAGAAATATAGCTACACTGACATCCGTTTTATTAGCATATAATGAAGCTATGAACATATAAAATTATATGGGACACCAGGTATATAAAATGAGTGCTCTATCATCCTAAGGATAACTAGGGGCATACATTTATATCCCTATGATGAATCTCTCCCTTGTGTATAATAACTCGATCATGAATTCCACCTTGGGTGCTATGTATGGTACCCCTAACCTAGTGTATGATCTGACTCTGATAAATAACATGCCTAGTGGTATGACCTATATACCTCCCAATCATGTAGTTCCCTAAGTGAACAATCAATAATTGATCCCAATAGCATATAATAATATTTATACCACATAAAGCACTAATGGATATGTTACATCTAGTAACATTCAGCATGTTGTTCTACCCTATTTAAATCCTCAAACACCTATTGAAAATGTTCATAACCATGATATCATTTATATCCTTGCATTATTAAACATAGGTGTACCTATGACTAACCAACAACCTCAAGTAATGAGCTAACCCAACACTAGTACAAACTCAAAAATGGGAAACTTAAAATAAATGGTTCACATGTTATATAATGACATGGTCAATTTGGGAAGATAATGACCTAATAATGTAAATCTAAATGTAAATATCCCACCTCATGGTATAAATTTAAATTAATAGAGGCATAATAGGTAATGTAATACTTTACTTAATAATAAGAATGTTTCCAATCCTCTTGACAACAAAAATTAGAATAGTAACAATGCTTCCCATTATTTAAATTTCATAGAGTTGGCTTTAGATACTTGTTGCTAAGTGTAGAACATAGTTGACTATGAAGAAACCAATTATGTTGAGTTTATATCTACCTTAAACATCTTCTAAAATGAGAGGGATAACATGGAAATTGTGCTCATTTCTAATTAAAGTCAAAATCAATATGGAGGGAACTCAAACATGACTTTAGTATTAGAAACTTATGAATTTCCTTTTGAAGATTAAAATGAACCCAAAGTCAATCTAGATGAAGTTCACACATTTAAACATTTATAAAGAGGAAATAATTAAAATTTTATGAGTAAATCAACCAACCTATTGACCAACCCTACTCCTTTGAGTAATCCTCAAGTCCCACCTGATGTGAATTTGATTAATAATCCTCATCCACTTAAAGGACATCCCACTTATTGTTAACCCATGAATTATGTTTCATATACCTTGGATGGCAAAAAATAATAAAAGTTCAAAATTAGCTATGATATTGTTGAATATATCAAAATTACTAAAGTTAATATAACTATGTTTGACATACTTGATATTTCTAATTAGAGAGAAATGTTGATTAAAGAATTTTATGATAATTACGTAAAAGAATATAATAAACCTTATGATGCTCATGTTTCTCTATATAAATAAAAAATAGAGACTTCACCCTTTATCCTAATAGTTAATACTTTTGTCAAAAACTTAAATAATTACTTGGTTGATTTAGGTTTCTTAGAGAATGTCATGCCTTATGCTATTTGCCAATAATTGGTCCTTGCACCTATAAATTAAAATTGAAATGTTGTAAAATTGGACAAAATAAAGGTGAAAATAGTGGGAGACCTAAATCATATACACATATAATGGACCTTGGATCCAAGGATTCAATAATTCATCAATATATAAGAGGTGGATATCTTAGATGCTTATGGCATGTTTCTAAGTTGAGACTGGTCAATAAAATTGAATGGTTACATGGAAATTGTATATAGCCACATGTGGATACCATGACATGGTCTCCCTAGCCAAATTAGAATTGACTGAGAAACAAGGATGACACATATGATGATTGATTATAATGAAATAAATGATATCATTTAAGAAGAATTATAAATGGGACTTTACTCACTTGATAAAGAAGAAGGAACCCATGAATCTTCTTTATTAACATGATTACTATGAAATAAAGTCCATAATTAGAAGAGTTGGACCTATTTTATGAAGAGGACTTCTACGGTTCACAAATTTAATCTCATTTAATAATGTTTCTCTAGCATGTGAGAACATAAAACATAATTGTTTGAGAAGAAATAAAGATTTTTTAAGATCCTCCCAAGATGATATGGCCATGGTGGGGGACTCCATCTTGTATTACCCTAGAAAATAATTATCCACATCATATTTTTTACCTAAAAGGCTTGAAATTTTCTCAATGAAGGATGAAAACATGAGTCTATGTAGTCTTAGTGAGAGTGAAGAGTTCATCATTGTCCCTTCCCATGAGGAAAAATATAAATACACTTGGTCCCATCTCTTGCATAGAAGATCTAGATGAAAGACCTTCACATACCAAAAATTAGAACACATGATTAATAAAAGATGAAAAACTTCACCAAGAGGTGAACATTACAACATCACTTCCCTTGAAAAGCCCATCAACACACACAATAGAAATTGATTTATGGACCTTAAAGTTTGATGGATCAAAATCCAAAATTAGTTATGGAATTGGAGTAGAAATAATCAGTCCAAGAGTGAAATATTATCTAGATGAATACCAACTAAAATTCACATATACCAATAATGTGTATAGGTATGAGTGTTACTCCATGAACTCCAGTTCACCCTTAGAAGGAAAGTACAAAACATAAAAATTTTAGGTGATTCTAAATTAGTGGCTAGACAAGTGAGGAGTCAGTATTCATGAGATGATAAATTATTTAACAGGTACCAAAACTATGTTTAGAACTTAATGGAATATTTTGAAACTTTTAGCATGCAAACTCTACCCAAAAAAAAATAATTATATAGTTGATGAACTAACTATTGCTACAATAAATTTAGATCTTATTACTAATTTTAGTATGAGAAGATTCTTATTGGATTTGATTTATACCACTTTAGTATGAAATAATATTAAAAATTTCCAAGTCTTTAATAATGACCAACACATGTTAGACTTCATCACTAATATATAAGTATTTGTCAATCAAATTAATGATGAAGATGGTCAATATGACTTTGAACTTGATGAAGATGGGTCAATTAATTTGAAGACCAATAACATACCCAAAGTAATGGTTAAACTTGACAGTATATTTGACATGGACTACTAGAGGGAAAAGGAGGAATCAACCCCTAATAAGAATAATGAAACATGAGTAGTCCAATATAGGTAATGCAAATGATTTGAAATGTGTGCATCGTGGCACCACCCATACCCAAAAAGAGAAGAAAGGTTTTTTAAAATCCCTAATTTTATTTAGATATGTTATTGCATGGAGTTATGAATATCTATAAGTCTTAATCACTTATATATTGATGCATGCTATCCATGTAAAACCTAGATTCAAGCCCTTTAGGAAGAAATAATGGTCTATCAATTCATTAATTGAGCCACTAATTTTTAAATAATTATATAAACTACTTGTAGTAGGGATCATCTTCCTAGTCAGACAATCTACATGGGTTTTAAACTTGGTACTAGTGAGGAAAAATAATGGGGAAAATATAACTTATGTGGATTTACACAATTTGAACAAAGCATGTTAAAAGGATAACTATCACTTTCCCTCATTAGATGAAGTTATAGAAATCATGAATGGAGAATAAATGATTCCTTTCCTAGATGGATATTCCAATTATAACTAGTTAATGGTTAGCTATGAGGTTTAGATTAAAAAAAGTTCACAACCAAGTGATGCACATTCACATACAAGAGAATTAATTTTGGCTTGATTAATGTGGATGATAACTTTAAAAGGGTTATGAGCATTGTGTTTAAATAAATTTTGGGCAAGTGTATAGTTGTGTGTATGGATTATGTAACTATCCTATCCAAGAGAATAATAGATCATGTAAAGGACATTATAAAAGTGTTACAATAATGCAGAGACCATGATATCTCATTGAACCCAAATAAACGTATATTTGGAACCACTAAAGGAAAGATGTTATGCCATGTCATTTCAGAGTGATGTATATTAATCAACCTTGAGAGTATATTTTGTTATGAAAATACCATTTCTTGATGTGAATAAATAACTAAAGTCATTTTTTAGAAAGATTAACTTCATGAGGAAGTTTATCTCTGTATTTATAGAATTATTTAAACTTTGAATAACATGCTTAATAAATATGCTAAAATTGAATTGACAAGTGAAACATAGGTAACTTTACTCAAATCAAAGAGGTAATTATGCACACACTAATGTTTATCAACCCTAATTACATTCAACCTTCTTATATCTACTCCTTCTCCTTAAAGCATTCCACTAATACCATTTTTATTTAGAGAAAAGGGAATGTATATGAGTGACCTATTTCATTCATGGTATCCCCTTTGAGAAATACATAATTAAGATATGCTATGATGGATAAATGGGACTTTATATTGATCAAGGTTGTGAAGAAATTATAGAATTACATTCTACAAAACAAAACCTTAATTATCATGCCTGACCCAATGGTAAAAGCCATGATGGTACAAAATGAGGTAGGAAAATGAACAATCAAGTGGATGACCATCCTAAAAGAGTTTGAACTTGAACTTAAATTAATGGAAGTGTGATAGGATAGGGGATGATTATAATGATGGCTAAATTAGATCCACAAATCACTTTTCATAACCACACTATTAAAGAAATTACCAATGATGATTGGTAAAAGGATGTGATTCACTACCTATTAAATAATGAGTGTCTTAGACATTAGAATTATATGAAAAAGAGAGAACTAAACATGAAAATTAACCACTTTGTGATCAAAATAGGGGTACTCTATAGAAGGACCAATGAGGGAAAATATTTAAGATTTATTAATAAGGAGGAATTAGTGGATGTGCCTAGAAACCTCCATGGAAAGAAAGGGACTAAGCATGGATAAACGAATTCCACTACCAACCAAATATTGAGATCTAGGTACTCTTATCCAAACATGTTAAAATATTCACATGAACATTTATAGAACTTCCATATTTGTCATGCTACTACACGTAGGTAGTGCACTCTAATAATGTCTCTATTACTAATAATCAAATTCAATCTTTCACACAGTGGGGACTAGACTCTTTAGGGGCAATCAACACAAATTCATTTGTAGGACACAAGTTTGTTCTCACTACAACCAACTACTATATTCATTGGGCTGAGGCTCAACCATTAAATAATTACACAACTGACATAGTCCTTCAATTCTAGGAGGAGAAATTGCTACTAGGTTTGGTATGACTTATACTATGGTAAGTCATAATGAACTTACCTTTTCCTCTTTATAATTCTTAGAATGGGCATACGATCATCAAGTAACATTGAAAATACCCTTTAATTACTATCTATAAGAGAATGGGCTAGCTAAATCTACAAATAAGAATTTGATAAGCATAATTAAAGGGACCTTGGAAAATAATCCTAATAATTGACATAATGAGTTGAAATTTATGTTATAGGTGGATAGGATCAAAACTAAAGTTGCTCTAGGAAATTATCTCTACCACCTAGTTTATAGCCAAAACCCTATTTTTTCAGTCAACTTGAAGATCCATACCTTATTGTTTATGAAAGATTACATGGAAATATATCATCAAATATAGGATCAACTCTTGAATATCATGTAATTAGTTGAAAAAATTTATGCAACCTTGTTGTATTTTATTATGCACCAAGAGATTGTCAAACATTGGTTTGAAAAATGATCCAAAATTAAAGCATTTAGGATGTCTAAAATTGTCCTTATATAGGACAAGGCTTATAAAAAAAAGGGAAAACAATTTTTTTTTATGCATTATGGTTGGGTTTGTACAAAATATTTGAATGCCTAGGTGAGAATGATTTCTTCCTAAGGTGTATTATTGGTGAGGATGTTCCATTGCCAATCAATGGACAATCTTGCAAGCATTATTTATAGGTCTGATTGGCTTGGAAATCCTTGTAAATAATTTCTCTTTTGATTTATTTCCTTTGATATTTTATTTTAGTGCAGGTTTACTATATTTATTGTTTTTTTTCCATGTGGTTTTAGCTTTGTTGTGCCTTTTTTTGAGTTGGACCTACTATTTTAACCTAAGGGCTCTCCTACTTGATAAATTAATGTGAATGGGTAGATTTTTTGTCAATAAAAACAAATGTCATTCCTATGATAAAAAATACTTTAAATATTATTCAATTGCTTATGTGAATTTTTGCATTTTCTCTATATGGTTATAATGTTTAAGGTTGATGATTTATAATAGAGCATATGGATTTAGAAAGGCTTAATGTCTTGTTTTAAAGATCATCAAATGCACATATCAAAAAATATGAGGCATGATGCAACTCTAAATTTTTTATATTTGATTTAATTGAATATTCACTTTGTCACTATCACTTGACCTATATCTTGGTCCTAAACCCTCCATGGATAAAAAAAATCAAATCTCCTCCTAGAATAATTGAGTTAAAATGCAAAATCTAAACTTTCTCCTCAAATGGGTGATCTTGGAAACCTCCACCACATTATTTATGCCCTACTTGGTATTATAGAGAGGCATTAATAAGGGACTATAGGTATATCTATTAGGGATATAAACATCCAATTGGTAGTAGATCAATTCCCATTCCATTCACCCCTCAACCAAATTATAAAATCCTTTCTCATTTTAGAAGTGCCCATCAATTAGACAAATGTAATTTATTATGTGTGCTTGTAAAATGAATGTATTAGTCACATAAACTCATACATTGATTGTATTTAGGAAAAATTGAAATTTAATATGTCATTTTTTGGATTAGAATTTTGTGCCTTCATGTTTTAGATTTGATTTGTAATATGGATTACAACTAATGTTTGTGATTAAATGAGAACTAATAATCAATTGTATATCCTAGTATAATTCACCATTTATTATTTCTCACATAACATGGACCATTTTAAACTAAAAATGGGAACCCTATTTTAATATATGATCTTTGTCCCTTGGGAGTTTTCTTGGTTTGACTTTTTTATCCTTCTCCCGTTGAATGTTTGTTAGATGATAAATTTCAAGTGATTAGGGGTTATTCATTTGTAATATATTTTTTAAGTTAGAATACTCAATCCAAGATTTAAATATATAGTTTATATGATAATTTTCTTGAATATGTCTTAGACTAACAAGTTTTAATTATGTGAAATCGCATTTTATAAGTGATTCAAAATAATTTTTTGGGGAAAATCTGATAAAACTTGTGTGGATTATTTGACTTATTTAGATTCATTTATAATTTTTCTCTTATCAAGATAACCCAGTACTACTTTAGTTTAGTATGAATTGGCTAAGTTTTTATCGTTGTTCAAATTTTACCTTAGTCTTTTTTATATGAATGGGATAAATTTTGGTAAGATTATTAAAAAAGGGTTTAGTTTATTCCACTAAATTATCCCCTTTTTCGATCCATTTCTACTTCAATATACTCTAAATTGACTAAATATTTTTTAATGTTCAACTTATGCCTTAGTAAATTTCATGAAAATGTTTAAATTTTTTTTGGAAGTCATCTTTGAATTATATGAAAATGGCTTATTTTAGTTAAATTTTTACATGATTTAATTTAATAAAATGATCTAGCCATTACAAATTGAAATCTTTTTGCATTCCTTAGTTATTTTAATTTGAAAATTTCCTAACCATTGGATTTTGAATTTAAAATGTTAACTATGTTCCTTAATTTTATTTATCATAAGTGACTAAATTGATCCTAGAACTATGTGGTGATCTCTCACAACTCCTAGTGGCCCTAAATCATATGAAAAGGCTTTTTTACACTTGGTCATTTTTATAATTTTTTTTGGAGCCATGTGGCATCTTTCCACTATTTTGTAGGACTTAAAAACTTTGAAGTTTTCATGAAAACATTAAAATTAGTAGATTATAGGGATGTTTCCACATGAAATGATCCTTGTGACCCATTGCCTTGGCTAATTCTATACTCAACAAAGATCCTCTGAGGTAGTGAATTAGTACGTTGATCCCTATGACCTACTTCCACAGGATGGTCTACATTAATCTAAAACCCATCAAAGCTCCCATGTAAGTTGTATGATGGTATATGGTGAAATATTGCTTCAGCACAGATGCATGAATAAATAACACATATTTAAACCTATAAAATGAATATAAAAGTATGGAGAAACCACATGGAATGACCATACAAATGAAGGACACATTATAAGTGATTTTAAAAAGACACTCATTTACATTTGACTGGTTGTTTGGATGTCAAAATCATCAAACATGAAAATTTATTGTGTGTCTAATCTAAACTATAAAAATAATTTATAAAGACATCTTAATGGTGAGATTAAACATGAAATTAAATTTTTCAATTATATACCATGTGGCATCATTGAATTTAGGCATGACATGCACATTTTAGGAAAGATAAAAATGCTCTAAGGATAAATCCACCATGAAAAAAATGTTTTTTACTATAAGGATGGTATGGGAAATGTATGAATGGTGATCACAAGTCATTTTCAACCACTTATAATTTTAATTTATTTAAAAAAAATCCTCTCATTCCCAAAATATCATGGTGTCTAGCATAAGTTTTCAAATTCATTTCAAAATCCACATTAAATTCTCAACTACTTCTATAAAGGACTTAAGTTTACTCCTTTTTTTATTTTTATTTTTGAAACTCTTTCTATCTCACTCCTATTTATAGGAATTAAAAATCCTTTCTCAAGGTGGGAAATTTTTAGGATTAGAGGATGATGTGCATGGATGGATCTTTGTTAGTTTTTAAAGAGACATAATAGACTAGATACATTCATTTTATGATTATTTATAACTTTATAGACTAGTTTTGCTTCTCTACTTATTTTTGAGTTATACTAGTGTGAAGATGAAGTTTTTAGCTAGATGATTGTATGGGATTTTAAATTTTTACTTAAATATGAAACCATAATATTTGAATATTATTGGGATTATGTGTGTACATTTTATTAAATATACTTTATGGTGGTTGTGCCCTTTTATTATCATAGTAATTCTCCCCAAACCCTTGAATAATATTTAGTTGGAGTTGTGATAGTTTTGAATAAATGAAATATTGGTTTAATAGAGCTCATTTAATCAAAAATATCACCTCGATCTTCATGGAAATAGGTTTTCTTTATCTTTACCCTTGCTCTATTACATTTTATTTTAAATATTTTTTAGCTTAGGGATTCAGTATAAACAAAATAAATATAGAATTATATGTTTATATTGATTGTTATTTCATGTTATATTTATCACCATTGTAGCATTGGTGCATATATGAATGTGGTAAATGAGTAAATAAATTAGTTGTGATTTTTATATGCAAGTCTAAAAAATCCAGATTTCTAAGGCTAAAATTTATAAATATTATCAAGAAAGTATGTATCCTCCTAATGAATGTCTTAATTAAAGAAAAAAATGCCTTCATTCATAATAAAATCCCCTTAAATGGAATATTCCACACTAGCAAACTTAGTGAATACTAGTATACGAGGACATGGTACATTTAGACCCTAGGGAAACATTTCCCAATGGGATATTCTTCCTTTTAGGAGAGGTAGAGCCTAACAAATGATGCCTATTGTTGGCTATGTAAAAACATTGATAAACACATATCAATAATATGAAAAAAATATATATATATATAGGTATAAATTATTGAAGGATAAGCCCAAGAGATATATTTTCAAAGTTACAAACCTTTTTCTATTGCACTTATCACACATGCAATGATTCACACATAAGCCAACATGTAGGGGATTAATATATAAATATAAGGCCCTATTTGGAGTATTATATATGTATGTAGTGATAATTAATAGAGGTATTATTGGGTAATATTGACACCATGTGCCCACTAAGCCATTTTTCCCATAACCAATATGAAGATGATAAACTAGGGTTTTCTAATTTGACAAGGAGTGATAGTCTATGACCTAGATTTGAATGCACAAGATTGAAGGTGACACATAACCCAAAATCATCTAGGTGGTTGCATATATTATCAATAGGTATTATATATTGAACACCTATGTCAAAGCTATATGCAACCATCCCAAGTTGATGAAAGTGTCTGCAGTTATAGAGGAATAATTCCCAAAATTAGGTGACTATTATAAAATCTAGATTTAGTCTAGTTTATACCTATTCTAGATATTGATATATTTTCAAAAAATAATCAACTAATTATCTTGTCTTCATTATTATTATGATATCTACCATAAATGTACACTACATTTTTATCTTATCTTAGCATAATACATTTAGAATATATTTATATGAATTTATAAATTAATTGGTTTGATTTAGAGATATTTTATGATCCTTGTGCCATAGGATATCTCTTCCCCTTTAACCCTAGATTCCCCTTATTATATATTTTATGGTTAAACATATAGTGAAATTGATTCATGTGAGTGCAAAAAAATTGATTCCTAGGGTTTTTAGCTAGCTAGGGTTATAGTTTAATGTTAAAATTATATAATTTTTCATTTCTAAGTAATGTAAAATAGTAACAAAAACCCCAATTTCAAATAGAAGATAAATAAACATTAATAATTCATCTTAATAATAATAAGGGCTTAATAAACAAATTTTTATATATTAAAAGAGATGAAATTGGTAAGAATGATAAGGCTAAGGCTTCCTCACCTAATGATGGTGACTCTTTATAAGTTACTATAACTAATTACATACCAATAAATTTACCTACATCTAGTGGCAGCATAGAATATGCATTTCAATTTTGTTCCCTAAAACTACTATTGCCACATGTTACATAGGAAACCAAAATATTTCAACTTAATTGTTGATTTCAATGACTATATATACCCAACCTATGGGTACAAATCCTTTAGAGACTTCTCAAATATCTATCTCAAAAGGATAAGAGGTGCAAGTTCTTATCCAAACTATAATTTTTTTCAAACTAAGGTTACAAATATAGGGGACAATTCTATGAATTCACCTTATGCTATTGATTTGTAAGAGGTGTTGCATAATAGTCTTACACAAAATATATCTTTTAACCCTTTTCCAACTATTTTTTTTGTACTTAAGTTTACATTTTATGATGGAAAGGGTGATCCTAAATAACATCTTTGATATTTTTATGTGAGATTCCTTGATTATGCCTCCAATGATAAAATTCAAACCAAATTATTTCCAAAGAGATTATATTACTATGGTTTAGAGTGGTTATATGATTTACCAACTCAATCAATAAATGCCTTCAAACCCCTTATGGATCAGTATTTAGTGATCTTATATATTAACTTTACCAAAAAGGTTTCCTATGCCCAAATTAGAAAAATAATATAAGGAACCAATGAGCTTGTTAATGAGTATGTCTTAAGATACAATCCAATTTTGGATAAAATGACCAATCCTATGATAGATAAAGAGTTTCAAGACATCTTAAATAAAATTTGGCTTGCCCCATTACATGAGTCCATTATATTAAAAATAATTAAAATATTTTGATGACTTGCCATATTACTCATGATCATGAAATGGGATTTATCTCAATAAACAAAGCTAAATATGTAGTAAATACACCAACTACATTTACATCCAATACCAAGTTTGATATCAAACTACTTTTTAAGGTCAAACCTCCCATGCTTAAAATATAAACAACCATAGTGGTTATTGTGGTGTCATAACAACCTAATCAAATTGTCTTATGCAATTAACTAAGGAGACAATTTACATGCTTACTTGACTCTCTCACTTCATTACTCCCATATATTTTAGAGTGTCATCTTATACCTCTCACTCATCCTAGAGATGTTGATATGAGTATAAATCTACCCAAAGGGTTTGATGTGAATGATTATTATGACTATTAGTAAGACCCTGACCATTATAAAAATAGATTTTTTACCTTGAAACATAAGATCTAAGACCTCATTAACGACAAAAAAATACATTTGATGATATTTAAAAGGAATAAAGTTCATAACCTAATGGCTACCAAAAAAAAAATATTTGAAAATCCTTTGAAAGATAATTAAAAGAAGAATCCATAAGTTTAAATGGTAAATAATGTTAACCCTACCCAATCTCATCATAAGTACCCATTAGATGGGATTATTGGTAATTATACGAGACATAAACCTCCTATTATTTAGAGACCCTCCATTAATATTGATGATAGTGATATTAGGGATGATGACTATCATTCCTTATTCATTCAAGCATACCTTAACCACCAGCCTATACACAATGTTATGATAAAAAAGGTACAAGTGATAACCTTAGTACTATTTAATTACTTATGTATTTATGTCATAAGAATCATGATTTACATTCTTTGACCAAATTAGTTAGAGCATTTCATGGGACCTTAAAAAATATTATTGGTGAGATTGGTGTACATTTATGGGTGTGTCCCACACATGTGGTTATTATTGTATCAATTATATCTTCCAAATTTGTCTTTGACATGTTATTGGGATGACCTTGGATACATACACATTGAGTGATACCTTCTACAGTGAATTTATGTGTTAAATATATCAATGTCACTAAGGTAATTATAGATTCTATAGTTTCATATGAGCATCCTCTTGAGAAAGAGAAATGTATACCCAAGTAGTTAATTATCAAAACTCTTATAGATAATAAACTATAAAAGGGTTAATAATAAGAAATTCCATTTACTATGTGGCTAGTACTTGAGATACCATTACATTAGACATATACAGTGGGTTTCATGAAATAATTACCTATTACACACCATATTAAGATATCTAGAGCACTTACACATGTTCCTATTATTATTGTTCCAAATAAACCACATACCTTTTAGTGATGGGTTCTATGAATACCTACTCCTAATATTTTTGTGTCATGACCATAAAGTCCTATTTTACATGCACATAACATCAAACATACTATAATGATCATATGACACTTATAATGCTCCTCAGTAGTACCACTAGTTTATTACACTAGGTTTACAGTGGAGATAAATCTATGATAATCATTTAGATGTGATGATAGGATAGTATTTTTATTTCAAATATGCCCAAAATATAAAAATTAAAAAAAAAAAAAAAAAAATCTTTTATGTAATCATTTATAATCATATGCTAACTTAATGTAGTTATAGTAATGATGATATATCTATACTATGATGACACATTATCCACATGTTAGCATATGATTATAAATGATTACATATTTTATATGACATATGCAATCAACTCTTTTATTTTGAAATAAATAATGCACAAGCTACATTTATCACCTCCAAAGGGGGAAATATTAGTGGGCTATTCATAAAGATTTAAGCATTCACACACACACACACAAACACACACACACGCGCGCATGCACGCACGCACGCACAAAAAAACAACAAAACATTTTTGGCATGCGATAATTCTACATGTTAAATCAATTTAAATGTTATGTATCCTAATGAAGTTTTAAATTTAATAATATTATATCCTTTCTAACTCTTATGCACATGACATTTCAAAAAAAATCAATAAAATACTCAAACAAAAAAAAGGATTTAAAAACCAATCATTTATAGAACATGAATGGATACAAATTTGACAAGGCCTTCTAAAATTGCTTCTATTTCGATATTTAGAATCCAAAAAACAATGAATTAGAAATGTATGAATTCACATGAATGGAGTTAACCAAATGTTTAAATCTAAAATAGATATAGGATCTTAATTTAGTAGATAGGGTTAATAATATATAAATGATAAGGCATAAGGGTGATGATCATATCTACATCAGGTCGTTTGGGATCTAACCTCAGATATAAACAATTACTAGATTTATTAAACGAAGAGAGGATAAAAATAATAAGTACAACTATACTAGATATGAAAATGAAAAAGAAGTAATGTACTTATCATTTTCTAATGTTAATGCAATTTTGGATCTGAAATAGGTAGAAAGCAAACTAGAATATGATTCTGAATTAGTCATCAATTTTTGGATTGAGTGCTTATGAAGTTACAAACAATATCATTAGCCTGAGATGGTTATGTTAATGGGAATGTATAAACCTAATATAAGTGTCATATATAAAATAACTATTGGAAAAGGATGATACCACCTACATGCTTTTGGGTTTGACTTTGCCTTCACTCTGGTTCATTAAGATCTAGGTCACGGAGTGTCACTCCTCATATATTTGTAAAACCCTTTTACTTCATCTTCATGGTGACCTTGTATAAAAATGGATTATAAATATCGAACCTAGTGGGTTCGATATTTAGAATCCTGTCATAATATGCCCAAAATATAAAAATTAAAAAAAAAAAAAAAAAAAAAACTACCCACAATTGATGGCTTCGACCCAGTACTATGGTGCTAAGGATTTGGAGTGAATCATATAACTACCCATATCTTTCAAGAACCTATTCTTGCATTCTACAACCCCATTTTGTGAAGGACTATAAGTGACTATGTGCTACAAATCAATCCCCTTTGTGGTGTAAAACTACTCAAATCTGATGTTGACATACTCCCCTCCAGTGGGTTCGATATTTAGAATCCTGTCATAATATACCCAAAATATAAAAATTAAAAAAAAAAAAAAAAAAACTACCCACAATTGATGGCTTCGACCCAGTACTATGGTGCTAAGGATTTGGAGTGAATCATATAACTACCCATATCTTTCAAGAACCTATTCTTGCATTCTACAACCCCATTTTGTGAAGGACTATAAGTGACTATGTGCTACAAATCAATCCCCTTTGTGGTGTAAAACTACTCAAATCTGTGAGATGGTTGTGTTAATGGGAATGTATAAACCTAATATAAGTGTCATATATAAAATAACTATTGGAAAAGGATGATACCACCTACATGCTTTTGGGTTTGACTTTGCCTTCACTCTGGTTCATTAAGATCTAGGTCACGGAGTGTCACTCCTCATATATTTGTAAAACCCTTTTACTTCATCTTCATGGTGACCTTGTATAAAAATGGATTATAAATATCGAACCTAGTGGGTTCGATATTTAGAATCCTGTCATAATATGCCCAAAATATAAAAATTAAAAAAAAAAAAAAAAAAAACTAAGCACAATTGATGGCTTCGACCCAGTACTATGGTGCTAAGGATTTGGAGTGAATCATATAACTACCCATATCTTTCAAGAACCTATTCTTGCATTCTACAACCCCATTTTGTGAAGGACTATAAGTGACTATGTGCTACAAATCAATCCCCTTTGTGGTGTAAAACTACTCAAATCTGATGTTGACATACTCCCCTCCATTATCAGTTCAAAAGCATCAACAGACCTAAAATAAATTTATGGCTTAACATTAAAAAGTTAGTCATTAGTGGGGTTAGGCGAGCTCATGCCAAAATGCATGTAGTTTTTGCATGATGGTAAATCTCAACCATTTTTCATAGGGCATTGGAGCATATTTCTACACTAGTTGTTTTCTGTCATAATATGCCCAAAATATATAAATTTAAAAAAAAAAATAAAAAAAAAAAAATAAGCACAATTGATGGCTTCGACCCAGTACTATGGTGCTATTGATTGTTTTTTCTGTCATAATATGCCCAAAATATATAAATTAAAAAAAAATCTAAAAAAAAAAAAAAATAAGCACAATTGATGGCTTCGACCCAGTACTATACATATCTTATTAGCTCCTTAGCATATTTGTTGTTAGTTCCATATTGGTATATGGAATATTATGTGATTCTTATATACACATGTTTCACACATATTTTGAGTATGATTTAAGAATACATAGATGCATTATTTATGCACTTTTATATGTTGGGTTTTTCATCTACTCACATGACTAGGACAATGGGGGCATCCACCTCTTTGATCATGATATATCTAGGTTATATAATTTTATGGTCACTTTATATTATCATGTTTGATCTCCTATATGTACTTACCATGCCTTTATCCATTCTTATATGTTTTACAGTGTAATTGATATGTTATGCATTTAATTTTATTTGCTAGGACATATTTGCATGGAATAGTATGATATGTTTATGCTAGTTGATTATGATTTCATTTATACACTTCCTTGAGTATCTTGAATTGATATTATCTAACTTGTTTGATAATTTAAGTAAGTTCATTTATATTTAGTCCACATGATTTTATTTGTCTCTTTGAAATTTGAGTATGTCATTATTTATTGTATGTTAAAATTTGAATATGCATTTATTACTTTATGGACACTTAATAAGTCAAATCACTTTGATTTTGTGATAATTAAACATTACCTTTATTTTTAATTGGACCTTTATTTATTTATTTATTTGATTTTTGAGTGTATTTGTGTTTTTTTTTGATAGTTTACTAAACTCGTACTTTTACTCTATTGACATTTCCATGATTCACATCATGCATCTTAGTTTTTGGTGTGATAACATTTGGTGTGCTTAAATGGTATATCTACCTAGATATGTTCCATACACACACACACACACACACACACAAAGATAAATTAATGAATTAAATGGTTATCTTATCCTTTTGAGGTAAGGTAAAAAGCATTTTTTACTTCCCTAACCTCAAAGTGGGGAATATCATGGAGGGATGACTTCCACATTTATTACATATTCATATTATAGTGTGGGTATGTTTTATAAACATGTTGTACACACTTATTTAGTATACAACGTACCCAAAATATAGCAGGGTCATGTTTTGGAAACATGTCCTCCACATTGGCATTTACACTACTTCTTAGATTCATATTGTAGTTGGGGCATATTTTGGGAACATGTTCTCCACACTTATATCAATATTTGAGATTTTTTCACATATAGTGGGGGCATGTTCTAAAATCATGCTATCCACACTAACATAGTTTTAAATTAGACAAATTCAAATTTATATGATTCATAAACACATTTATGGTAGAATTGTATACATTATTTGCATTTGTATAAATATTTTTAGTATGAGACATATCTTAGGTGTATATACTATGTAGTGTGTGCATAATATTACAAAATCAAATTATCTTTCAAATTCCAAAAAGTTTTAGGGATTGCCACCACCAGCTAGGTTGGATTTTATGGGCTATAGTGAGCCAATCTACTGTGGTAGTTGGTTCACTTTTTGGTATGGTTGACATGACTAAATCACTCAACATTTCTAAGTTTATAGGTTGGAAATAATTTCATCATATAACCTCACCAAATTTATAGTGTGAATTGACTTGATTGATTCATACTCACTAGGTTATAAACATGATTGGGTTACACAATTGAGTTAATCTCAACTATTGGGAACAACTCACCTTTTTCCAAGATTAGGGGCATGTGACTTCTAATATCTCTCAACCTCTTTATATATATAGAATTTCCATATTTTTATTTGTCTTAATGCAAATTTTTAGTGATTCATAATGATATATATTTCAAATCAAATTATCAAAAGGAAATATGGTTGCATTGATACATAAGTGTGCTTTTAAACCTTAATCTCTTTTAATTTCAATTATTTAAATAATTTAAATTTTAGATTATGTGCACTAATTATATGATGTAAAATTCTATTGGTTATAGTTTAGTCACCAAAAAATAACTCCATTTGGACTCAAGTAAAGACAAGGTGTGTTATACACACCTAGGTATGCTATACACACCTAGGTATGTATTCCTTTTCCTTTAAATTAATAATTTAATTACTAAATTAAAAAGGGGGTAAATTTAGACACTATTTATAAATTATATAGCATGTCAATCTTATAAACTTATCAAATAAATATTATGGATATACCTTTAGATTTTACAACTATCCCACTACCAAAAGGATTGCATACACTATCTCTATGTCCTTAATTTCTTATCTCTTAGTATGACCTATGTTATTATGATGACTCAAACCTAATATCTTTCCTATAATTTTATAAACTTTATTATTTTCCACCTATAAAAGTTTTA
The DNA here is from genome assembly GCA_037957365.1 of Torreya grandis. Lineage (NCBI taxonomy): Eukaryota > Viridiplantae > Streptophyta > Pinopsida > Cupressales > Taxaceae > Torreya > Torreya grandis. The sequence continues at coordinate 213,343 of JARHVA010008753.1, forward strand.
GACCTACACATATTTTTAAAATACCCAAACATGTGTGTCCTATTTAGACACCTATGTCGATGAAAGTTTCCTAACCTAAAAAAAGTGTCTAGTGCCTTAACTTCATCCAATTTACAAATAATATGTATCCTAAAGGTTGGAATAAGTGCTTTACTACAAAATATTCTCCAAAGGATTGGTATAAGTATAAGATCAACCTTCATTCATTCCTCACATAGAAAAGACCTAGAGAGACCAAGGAAACTTACCAAAAGCATTATATTAAGCACTCAAGTGATAAATTCTTCTCTATTTTCTCATATTAGTCATAGGGGTAACACATCTAAATGTCTGAAGTACTAAAAGATCAACCTAATACCTATATATTCAAAATTATAAGCTAGGTCACTATTGTAATTTATTATCACACATTGCATGATTCACACAAAATCCAACACAAAGGGGAGAACCACATAAGTATGATTCCCACTTTAGAGTATTGGCTAAATAGGTAGCACTCATTGATAGAGGGATATTTGGGGTAGCTCAACATTATGTGCCCACTATCCCATTTTTACCATAGAAAATATGAATATGGATAACTAAGGTTTTCTTATTTGATAAGTAATAATAGTACATGATCTAGATGTAAATGCATAAGAGTGAAAGTGACATAGAAACTAGAATCATCTAGGTGATCACATCTAATTTCAACAAGTATTTTTTAATAGACACCTACATCTAATTTAGATAGTATGATCAACATAACCATCCTATGTTGATGTTAAAGATTCATAATTTATATAATTAGGTGACTATTATATCATTTAGATCAAAAATCTACCTATTTTAGATATAGATATGGATTAACATCATAATTAGCTAAGTATCTTGTTTTCATTGTTATTGCAATATCTAACATAGATCTATTTTATATTTTTAGCATATCTCATCATAATAAATTATATATATGTTTATCTAAGTTTTAAAATTAATTAGATTAATTTAGATATAGTCTACATCCTTGTGAACAAGGCTATTTCTACCCCTTTAACCCTAAATTCCCTCACATCTATATTTTAGGGTGAAACAATAGGTAAGGTGTGAGGTCCTTCAGTAATATTCAATGTAATTTGTCCCAAGGCCTCATCTTAAATATTATTGAATCACTTAGTATTATTACTATAATAATCTAAATATTTTTACTCAATTCCTAGTAATGATTGGAAATATATTTTAAAATTATTAAGTTGTGAGCCATTATGCACATGTATCTTGTAACCATCTTATAATGAAGACATGAGTGTATATATAAGGGAAACATGAGTCAATGATATCTTGGGATGGTAAATTTTATTTTTTAAGGAAATATTATGTTATATCCAATTGATAAAATTAAACATAAAGGCTACATATGGTGACTCCACATTAGTTGGCAAGGTTGTCATGTGTAATGCTTCCAATAAAGTATATTTGTATTTGGAAGTATTATGTATTAATTAAAAAAGTGAAATTTGATAAATGACCTCACTAGGATTTTTTACATTGGTATAGGTAGATGATACTTGTTTCATACATTACATTTAATTCTTATTAGTAATTACAGTGAGGGATATACATATATACATGTGTGTTAAATCTATCATGTTTGTGACCCTATTTAATTATGATTTGACCAAGTGTAATAATATATGAAAGACAATAAATATTGAATTTCATGATGTAATTTAAATAAAAAACTACAATATGTATGCATTTTACTAAACATAATTTATTCCTTCGAACTTGAAATCAATCCAACTTTTTAAATAAATTTTAATAATTAAGAAGTAAAAAATAAATAAATAAAATCCTAGGGCACACTAGAATTTGATAGGAAGACTTAGAGGTTAGGTTCATCAAATATTTAACCATTTTTAAAAAAATTAATGGTTATGAGGAATAACATATTCAAGAGTGAGATAACCTATTCCTAAAATTAGGCTAATTAAATATTTTAGTTTAAATGTTCAATTTCAATGTTGAATTAAAAAAATACTAAAAATATAAAGTATAATGCAAAATAGTATTTTAAGAATGTAATCATGATTAATAAATAATACTTAGATTATGAAATGATGTGTTCATTTATATGATATGTGTAAGTGTGGGAAAAAAATGTCTAATGTTTAGGAACCAACCATCATATTCTATAAATATTCTTTCAGGCTACCTAGACACATGTGTTATCCTATGGACACTTACGTAGATGATAATATCTTAATTGTGATACAACTATATTATATAGAATGTTCATTGTATCAATATGTGACCAAATGGGTATTATTAAATGTTATCTCTTATTTCATTTATTAAATTTGGATCTCTTGCACATGATCCATATCACTATATATATCTAAAACCCTAACTATCCACCTTACGTTAGGTTGCCTTTCCAAAAAAAATGGGTTTTGAGATCATGGTTTCATGATAAACTCAAAGAACCCTATGTTAGTGAATGATACCTACATAACTAAAAATACAAGGAGGGCCTCAGACCTATGTATTTCTCCCCTATGTGTTAGAATGTGTGTGCACAAAGGTGAAATATACTATATGAAGATGCATGTTGTGATACAACTTGTAACTTGAAAAATATAACTCATGGGTTGTATTTTTAGTGGTTAATACCTATAAAATGATTTATCTTATGATTAATATGAAAATATGAATGAACATAGAAGAAAAAAATAGTTTTGAAATTGCATAATTAAGATTTTATTGGTGGTTGCTTTGTATTTCATAGATTTATAATGAGTGTGCTTTTAATTGTATTTATACTAGCTATTTTAAAATAATCCTCATAGAATGTTTAATGACATTTTAGGCCAACCCGTACATGTTATGCTCATTTTTCCAATAAAGATAGGCATGACACATAATTACAATGAAGAAAACACCAATGAACATGAATAGATACGAGAATCTAATCCAATCACAACAAGAATCCTTCAACTACCAAAAAGGCTCATACATGTGTAATCTAATAATTTTTAATCCCATAGTCTTAATCCATTTGTACCAACACTCTATATTTCTTCCCGATATCATTCCAAACTATAAAGACATAAGTGACATTGAGATAACTATCAAAATTGACTTGGACCACTACTTACATAGTTGAGCTCCACATGTTCACTTTGGTAAGTTCCCTAGCCATCTGGATAATCCTTCAAGATACCAAGATGATGCCACATGGCGTCATCTAGCCAAATTTTAAAGATCTCAAATTTTAGAAAAGGTAAAAGGCCAAAATTTGACTAAGTAAAATGAGTTGTGAAAGCTCTGATTAAATGACAAGGTAATAATTTCAAAAGCAAGGATGTATAGGGAACTCACCAAGTATCTAAGGAAATACTACACAAAGTAACTTGACCAAATGGATATGACAAAAGAAATTCTTGACTAAGCTAAAACATGCAAATAGTTAGAAGCTACTTAGGCCAATAAAAGCTAAAATAACTAAAAACCTGCATAAATTTTTGTAACAAGTCTAAAATATGAAGCCAATCAAACAAAAAATTAATAAAATGAGATGCACTAAGGCTCAATCAAATCTAAAATAATAAACCAATTATTCCTTTTGGTTTATTTGATCAGCCAAAAACACAAGGCAAGCTCATTCTAAATGTTGACTAATCTGATCAATAGAAGATCTAATCTCAATAAAACTTCATTAGTTTTATTAAATGACCTCATTGTTTGGAACATAATAAAATAGGTAGATAACTAAACTATAAAATCCTAGGGGATAATTTCATAGACATAATTCTAATCCACAACAACACCAAAAGGTTCATGAACTATTTATATTGTTATTCCAATAGTAATCCATAACACAATAGATGCATTCTACTCATCCTTACACAAGCCATATTCAAATGAGTAACCCATAATTGATTTAAAAAGGAGAGACATACACAAATAATAAATTATTCTTAATAGATATATAATCAAATAACTCATTATATTTTATTAATAAATCCATAAGGCCTAAGGATTATTCCTTTACATAAGGACTCCTTCCCAAGGGTCTGAATACAAATGATCATAACCAAATATGACACATTTTATTAAAAGGCTCACAATAAGACAAAATAGTCTTTATTCATGATTGGATTAATTCCATTAATTCCTCATATTCATATAAAACAAGATTATCAATGCTTAAAAGGCCAACTAGATCTAGACTAGATGATTATAATCCATATTATGAATGAGTTGACCTAACTAGATTCATAAAATCAACACACCTTATATCTTAATATTTCAAACAATAGGTAGCCTAAATCACATGACTTCATATAAGACTCATTTTTCATATATATGTATTTCATTTAAGTTAATAACATTAAAAATAACTCAAGATGCAATGAACAATAAATCACAATATATTCAATAGAGTGACATAAATACACTTATATTTTAAGGCCATTTAGCCAATCTCAATCATGAATATACAAGCCTTCACTAGGATTCCATTTTCAACAATGATCCCTCATAAAGAGGCGTATTAATTTAATATAACAAGTAAACTACAATAATTTTTTGTAGTAATAACCAAAACATTCAATTGATAAAATTTATTTAATAGTGGCTCACACTTGGCCACTAATCAATCATCAATACATAAATCCAATAATTTCAGCTAAAAATAATTAATCTTTGGCTTTTATCTAGTTATATAAAACAATAATCATAAGTATTCAATAGTTAAAGACAATATCCTCTTCACTCCAAGTGCAACTTCAACCAATATAAGGTGGTCTCACTTCCCAATCTTTTTCCATCATCAAGTGACTGCTCTAGGCACTCTCGTGTAGGACTCCTAATTCCTATCATGTTCACATCATGGTGAAAAGTAAATAAATTTAAACAATAGTCAAAATGTCTCAAGGTCAAGGAGATATCTACTCACAAGGTGATAATCCAATCATCTCTTATTCAATATGTTACCAACCTCAATTCTATTTTTAGCAAGTAAAAATAGATAAAAGGTAAAAAATAAACATCATAAGCATAAGACCCATTAGGCCTACAACCACTAATATATATTATTTAAGTAGTCATGAGAGGACTTAGGCATCCTACCATCTTGTCTAACATGAGATACCTACCCTTTCATCCATCATTAATAATGTGACCTTTTAAAGCATCATAAGTCTTACATGAGGAAACCATAATATCCAGGTAATAATAAATACAACAATTAGAACTATCATGGAGGACTATCTCAACTCTAAGCTCCCATACAATGGTAATAACACTATTGGGTGACTTAAGCACAACCATGATGAAATAATAAAAGAGAAGTAAGCCAATTGACATTAATCCTCTCAAGCATAATAACTCAATTGTGAATCACACAAACTTCATTTAGTCAAATAACAAGATATTCAAATCAATAAGGTACCTACCAAAGGATCCAAACCCTTATATGGATATTTTTTAAATTTTTTTGCCAATCGAGGATCTCCATATTTAAGATCTCTTCTTATTTACCTTCCCCTCTTCCTTTAGGCTGGACCAAAAGTTATTAACTTTGAAGTCCAAAGAATGGAACCCCTTTATAATAGATTCCTCAAATAGACATTATCTTCTTATAACCTAACTAGAACATGACATGTGTCTATTCTCTCATTGGATCAACAAACCACTCTACTTTATATCCCATGAATTCATAAATTTATGTTTTCTTTTCCATTTGATAATGTCACATGGAAGTTATATCAGAGTCCTAAGGTTACTTATAAGATAATCCACCTCCTAGTGTAGGGCTCAAGGAAAGGGAAATTAATGGATGAGTCTAAAATTCTATAATAAGAAATTCTTGATGTTGGTCTTCATTGTCCTTATTCATTGAAGATGACCAGCCAAAGGTGTTCCACCAACCCAACAATGATTACAATCTAATAAGGCACAAAAATACTAAAGAAAGGGTCAAATGCGATACAAGGCATTTAATTAGGATCAATCAAGGTTGAAGACAATATTTAGGTTAGAGGTGACATGACACATGATACAACAATTCCTAACATAGTGTCTTTTCATTTGTTGATAATGAATTATTCTTCAACACTTATAGCACCCATGAAATCTAATATCCTAGTAGTTAAATCTTGTGATTATATAATCCCATATCATTTACATAAACCAACATAAATAGATTACAAAATAATTCACTAGGTCATGAAGTGATATTCATATAACACCTTAATGCATATGTAATTTTAATTATATCCTAAGGTAATAATTTAAGCATTAATAAACCATTTTTTACCATGTGCATAATCCTCTTACCTTCATAGTCATCACCACCAAAGAAATATAAATGTTGGTTTAGCATAGTCACATTATTTTCTCATGAGGGTCCTTAAAATTTCCCCCTTAAAAAAAGCATCATCCTTAATGATGGAAAATTTTGTTCATCCAAAAATATTTATAAATCAAGGAATATTGGAACACCATCTTCAATTACCTAGGTTCCACCCCAATTATATACCCAAGGTAATAATTTTATGGAATCATTAAAGGACATTCTCAAATGTGGAGGCCAATTGCTACCTAAAATTAATCACACTATTCTTTTGTATTTCCAATAACCCTTAAATTTCTTCATTTATACTTTGTAAGGATATTT